>PVJI01006316.1:0-87582 GCA_004026765.1 Micronycteris hirsuta
TCCTCAGGAAGGTCATAACCAGAGATGAATCCTGGGTCTACAGCTGTGATCTGGAAATAAAGGCCCAGCTGTCCCAATGGAAGTCACCTGGTTCTCCATGCCCAAAGAAGGTGTGACAAAGTTGCAGCAAGATCAAGACCACATTAACTGTGTTTTTTGATTGGGAAGGTGTTGTCCATCATGAGTACGCCTCTCCAGGACTCAATACAAGCCATAGTTTCTAGAATAATCTCCAAATCTTACTTTCATATTTCAGAATACTACATTTTAAATACATACAGGGCTGCTTGATAAAATTTATCCCGCTATTTTCAAATAAAGTAGCTATTATTATTATTTGAATACAAATTATTAAAGGTCTACTATGAGCTAAGAATCCACTAGGTGATCCCCATGCATTTTCTTTAACCACACAGTAGTCCTGCCATTCTCTGATGAGAAAACAGAAGGTCAGGGACACTAAGTGACCTGCCCAAGGTCACGCTGCTGGAATGTGGCAGTCCTGGCCTCCAAGCCTGAGGGAACACCTCAGAGTTCTCTGTAATGATCTGTGCATCCTCCGTGCTTCTAATGTGTAAAACTTAGTTTCTCATCTGGATTAAAAATCAGGCTAAACTGCAATTTTTATAACAATTTTCAGAGAAAAGGATGGTTTCACATCACTGGTGGCATTTTTTTTAATGGGGCAGCGATTTAACTTTTTACCATCATGCTCTTCTGCAGTCTTTCTTCCGTCTTTTCATACAATATTTTTAATCCATTATCTGCACACCTTTATGATACAACCAAGTGCTATGAAATGCATTAGAGATGTCCAAGAACACAGAACAAGAAAATGAGACATTCAGCAATTTGAAAAGTGGTAGGGAAAAATTCATCTGCAGCCTGGGCCAGTTTTATACCTATGTTCAGATAATGACACATGAACAAAGTTCTTTAAAATTTTACTCTTGATAAATGTTAACTCATGTCACAGATTGGAAGCTGACTCTGAGACCCCGATTAGCCTGTGGGAGGTTTAGTAGAGAGCACGCTTAGCATCTCTAACTGTGGAGAGAAGTTGGGCTGGGATGCGGGCCCAGTGATGGCCTCACCTGACCCCACAGGGAACTCTGGAGCTGGGATGGTCACTCAGAGTTGTCCAAGTTGGGGCAAAGGGGCTGGGAAATTACATCCCTGGGATGGCCAGCCATTTGGAGCAGGCTGTCCTAGAAGGAAGCCAGATCCTGGGGGAAGCCATTTTCCTCAGCGGAAGACAAACCCAAGGAGATTTGACAGCTGCAGACCCTCTTCTGGCAGGACTCCCAGCAGCCAAAAGGGGTCAAGGCAACACCCCATATGCTCATCACATGTTATGGGTTGAATTGGATTCTACCCCCACATTTATATGTTGAAACGCTAACCCCTAGTACCTGAAAAGGGCTTCATTTGAAAATGGGGTCATTGCGGATATAATGAATTAAGATGAGGGCATACTGGAGTAGATGGGCCTGGTGTCTTTGTCCTTTGGTCAAGGGGAAATTAGGAGACAGAGGCACATGGGGGAACTAGATCTCACGGAAGACCCGCCACCCACACGCAGCTCTCGGACTCATCCCTGGGTCAAACCCATACACAGGGATAGGCTGTGAAAGGCACGGGGCGGGGGGCGTGTCCAGACTCTTCCAGAATCTTTTTAGCTAAAATTCAGGAAAGCTGCTTGTCTTGACTCTTAGAGTGCTTTATTATTCAGGAAAGAGAAAGAAAACTGCCTGTGATGAAAGTCTCCTAGGGTCAGGAAGGCTCTGACCTGCCTCTCCACCCTTTGTTTTACTCATTTAGATGAGGACATTGGTGTCATGTTAGCCAAACCCTGTGTGATGGAACCAATATCCAAACAGACTAAACAATGGGATGAACCCAAATGATGAAATAAATAAAAAAAAATGTAATGCCAATAAGCTTATTAAAAGTAAATTAGGTATATATGAGAAATGCATGATTAAAACATAGGTTTTCACTGAGCATAGGCTCACTCTGAGCCACCTGTAAAGAGACTGTGCAAGAGTGAATGAGAGAGCAGGCTTCACTAATGAAGTCCAAATGCAAAGCAGAGGTCATGGCCATGCTCCACTCTGCGCTGGTCAAACCACGCCTAGAGTATTCGATTTAATTCAGATGTCACATTCCCCAGGGCTCCTGCCAAACTGGAGGCTTCTCAGAAGGAAATCACCAGGATGATGAATGACCTTACATCATTTCACATGGGAAAAACTTGAAAAAACTGTGAAGAATTCACCAGAAGAAGCAGAAAAGAAAGATTGAAAGCCCGCCCTAGAAAAGGGATTACATGTGTTGTGAATGATCCTGACACATAGGCAAAGCCAGTGAGCTAATTAAAACTTAAAGCCCGAGAGGAACTTAGCCACCGTCAGAGCTACACAGTGAGAAACAGGAACAGAGAGCAATGAGGTCTCTCTGAAATTGCCACTTCCAGCAGGCTCCTGGCCCTTGTGCGGCATGCCAGAGAAAAGACCTAGGCAGCCCTGACCAGTGTGGCTTCGTTGGGCGTCATCTGCAAAGTGAAAGGTCACAGGTTTGATTCCCAGTCAGGGTGCATGACTGGGTGGCAGGTTCGTCCCAGTCAAGGCACGTAGTGAAGACAATCCTTCGATGTTTCTCTCCCTGTTTTTCTCCTTCCCTTTTCCTCTCTCTGAAAGTAAATAAATAAAAACCTTTAAAAAGAAAGAAAAGATCTGTGCACCAGGTAGAGCAAGCATATGCCTCCTGTGAACCTAAATTCTGTGACTCACCCACTCCTGACCAAAACCTCCGGTGGGCACCCCAGTGTACTTCCCACCAATTCATCAGCCCCTTTTCACTTAATCTTTTGTTTCTTTATCTTCCAGCCAACTACAAGGTCACAAAATCTTGGACTCTAAAGGGACCTGGGAGGCACTCTGTGGCACTGACAGAATATCTTGTATATGACAGTCCTGAGGGACAGGTGTTCATCACCTGCTCGCTGAGTTCCCCGCTGACACACACCCCATGGCCCTCCTCCTCAGATATATCCACTGCCTTAGCCCTCCCACCCCACATCTGTATCTTCCTGCTTTGCAGGAATTCAGTGTACTGACCAAGAGCTTAGACCTTGAAAGCAGACTTCCTGGCACCTGATCCTGCCACTTATTGGCTATGTGACTTTGAGCAGGTTGTATAGCCTCTGTTTTGTCATAGAGAAAGCAGAGATTATAATAGCATGTAAATTATAGTGTTATCGTATAAATTAAATGTGTTAATATGTGTAAACACTTAGCACTGTCAGATAAGGGCTTAGTAAACATTAGCAAGCATTGTCTTATAGACACTCTTTCTTCCTTATCCTTGGCCTCTAATCTCGAATGCTCGTAAATGACATTCTGTAAAAGCTAGTGATGAAAAGCATGTGCAGGTCTCTCCCTCTGCCAGTGTCACCTCTGCACTCATGTTGCTGGTGGCAACACTCCTCCAGTGGTTTAGTCTCCCCAAAACCTTAACAACCGCACGCATGCAGCCCACGAGACCCAAAATAAAATTAACTAACTAGCTTTGCGAGTTTTCACAATCCTTTTCTATCCCCACCATTATCCTGTCATCCCAGAAAGGCCTAAAATGAGGGAGAGGAAGAGCTTGATCTATTTTCCTGCTACCGTTCTGATCATAAGTTTACTAGGAACAAAAAAATTTTCTTAACAAAATACAGATAACAACATTAACTACATATTGCCATTAGAAACTAAAATTCCCTGTCTTGCAGCCTTTCAAGGCCGGGCAGGTTTACACAGGATTTGGAGAGATGGAAGAAAATTCGCAGAGCCATGGGAATGCCTGATATGCCTTTATTCAAGGGTGGGGCAAGCCATGAGTCACGCTGAAGTCCGAACTCCCTTATATACCAAATGCACACAAAGCCGGCAGGGCGCCAAGATGTTATATAACAAAGCATGATTCTGCGCTTGTAGGCGCACTCTCAAGGTTATTGGAATACTGCTTATTGAGCCCAGTGAGGAAGCCTGACTGACTCCATTTCCCCTGCAATCTGCCCCTTCAGGGTTCCTCACTGTGCAGCCTAAGTGAGGGTGTCTTCTATGCGGGTCCTTTGGTGAGGAGGGCAGAGCCCTGCACCCAAATGCCACAACAGCAGTACAAACTGCAAGAGCGCACAACCAGAACACAAGCACTGCCGCCCAAGACAGCAAGGACCCACCGTCATTCAGTGGTTAGGGATGCCCACCATTCCTTCAGGGGATCACCTGTCTGGCGTTCAATAGCACAGGCCTCAGAAGCTAATGCCCATAAAGCTTGGCTAACATTGTGATGGACATCTGGAATGTACACACGGCATTCATCCCCTACTAGGGTATACACCCACCTTGGGATGCAGTAAGCATATCTAAAGATTTTGCAAGGCTACTCTCCTTAATTGATACACTCCCTCATTTAAGAGGTTTAAGGAATCAGGTGTTGCATTCAAAACATGAGCAGTATGCATAGCCAAAGCAGCTATTTCAGTCTCATTGACTACAGAGCAACTTGAGGAAGAAAAAACATCTAATGGATAATACCACCAGGAAGTACACTTGACCCAGTGTTGTGCTTTAAACACTTCCCAATTGATTGACCGGACTGCAAGAGTTTTCTGAACTTGGGCAAGCAAGTAGGGCCATCCCCAGATACAACAGCCAGTCCAAGTTCCAGGCAGGTAAGGCCACCTATGTGAGCCACACACTCAGAGGGCCCAGTGGGAACTGCAGCCCATGCATCATCCTGTACCTCCCAGGAATGCTTCAGAGTCTGAGTCTGACACAGACTTGTCGGAGTCCAGCCCACTTGGACTGGTCCTTTGAGCCTCTCAATAAAAAGAGGCGCTAGTTCAGCCAGCTCCACGGCCTCAGCTGTGAGCCACCCCGAGCCACCTCGTATGGAGTAGCTGGCTAACAGCAGGGGCTGATTATACCACTGCTTCGCCCCAGCGTAGATGTCAGTGCAGACAGCATTCCATGGGGATGCTCACTGTTCCACTGGTTCTGAAGCCAAGTCCAGCTGGACAGAGAAGCTGGAGATGCACCATGAGAGGCCAGCAGATGTGCTCAGGAGGAGTTCAGTGCAGACCCAGCACACTGATTTATTAGCCACTGAGGCATAGCTATGTACCCAGTCCACTACACCCTAGGGGCAAAAAGACAAAGCAGTTATAGGCACCAACAATGGCCAATCATGACCCTCAGGCAATATACAGCATGTTTCTGGTCAGCCAATAAGACAGTGGCTGGCAGAAGGGGCCTTCCTGGGTACGAATAGCATACCTTTTGTGCCTCAACTGGGGTTTCAGCATCTACTTGTAACAACAGTAAAGAACTCATAATGGGCCATAAGGAAATCACAAAGGTGCCACCAAGAAGCATTTTGTGGTCTGCTGGCCCTATATATGTCACCCTTAAGACTGGGGGCCATGTTCCAATCGCCCAGGGCACTATTTGCAAGTTTTTCTCCACCCCTGTCTCCAAGATGGCAACAAGAGCCGCCCAATGTATGTAGGGGGGTTTCTTGTTTCCCAAGGCCACGTTCAAGTGGCTGTTTAGCCTCACTCCAGGCTCTCAGGTGCAGGCTAGAGAATATTTCCTTGTTTTCCCATGTCTGGTTTCAACAGGGCATCCTTAGTCTGTACCTGTAACTGAATTGCAGTGGCAGTTTGGCAGAGTAACACTCCCACCAGAGCCGGCCGTGACTCTGACTCCTCTCATTTAGAGTCCAGAGGACAGTCCAAAAGCATTTCATCAAACTCCCCAGCACAGGGGTGGCGGCCGAGGCTTGCAAGCCCTGCTTTAAGAGACCTTTGTACTGTTGAATCATCCCGGCAGCTTGCGCGTGATAGGCCACATGGAACTTCCAGTCAATCTGTAGGTCTCAGGCCCATTGGTGCACAAGGCCCCTGTCAAATGCATGCCCCGATCACTTTCAATGACCAAGGGCGGCCCATAAGCAGCGCATAAGTGCTCTAGCATAATGATTACCGCTTTCTGATCTGGGTACCACGTGAGGTAAGCAGCTAAAAGTCCAGTAGCCATGTCCACACATGTGACTGCATATTTATACCCCTCTGAACTAGGAGAGGGTCCAAATATGTCAATCTGTCACCAGGTTGGTGGTACTTCCACCCTCATACCACCCGCCCAGTAGTTCCCACAGGCCTCTGGGGATGCTCTCTCAAACAGACAACATGGGTCTCACAAGTTTCCTGTACCTCTGCGGAGGTGACAGGTAACCCCCAAGTTTTTACAGTAGACCACATGGTCTTCTGTCCAGCATGTAAGAGGTGACAGGGTAGCCACTGGGTGACTTCTGTTCCTTACAGGCCAGCAGGCACTGTTTCCAGCCTGCGCTCATTGGCTAGAGTGTCAGCCTCATCATTCCCAAGGGAAGCAAGGGGTTCATGCCCGGTCACATGATATACAGTGATTTGTTTCTGGTGGCCTAATTCCCAGAGGTCTTGCACAAGGCCTGCCCCCGTTACAGGCCATGCATAACCATCCATTTATTTGCATGCCATGTAGAGATCCATAAAGTTAGTCCCAGTACACTGCCCAACTATCTGTGCACATAGGGGCAGTGCTTCACTGGCAGCCATAGGCCACACAGCTTGCCGTTCTGCCCGCTGGCTGCCCTGACCTACTCCAGTGTCAGACCAGATTGTGTCTGTTTCTGGTTGAATTGACGCAGGAGTCCGTACAGCAGGCTGACCCCTGCTGGACCCGCCAGTGTACTACGCATCTGAGGGAATAGGTGCCCACCCTTCAAGGAAGGCGCTAGCTTCCACTTTCATCTACACAGGTGAAGGGCCTAACGCTTCCTTCAACTCAGCCTGTGGGGGCTAGACGACAAAGTGCTCCTCTGTGGCAGATACGCCCCCACTTAGCCAACGTGGACCCATTCTCCCCTCCCACCCCCTGCTGGTAACCCTCCCTCTGATCTCCATTTCTGTGTTCTGTTCCTGTTCTAGTTGTTTGCTCAGTTTTTGTTTTCGATTTTTAGGTTCGGTTGTTGACAGTTGTGAGTCCGTTGTCATTCCACTGTTCATATTTTTGATCTTCTTCTTTTTCTTAGATAAGTTCCTCTAACGTTTCATATAATAACGGCTTGGTGATGAAGAACTCCTTTAACTTGACCTTATCTGGGAAGTACTTTATCTGCCCTTCCATTCCAAATAAGAGCTTTGCTGAATAGAGTAATCTTGAATGTAGGTCCTTGCCTTTCATGACTTTGAATATTTCTTTCCAGTCCCTTTTCGACCTTAAGGTTTCTGTTAAGAAATCAGCTGATAGTCTTATGGGAACTTCTTTATAGGTAACTGTCTCCTTTTCTCTTGCTACTTTTAAGATTCCCTCTTTATCTTTAATCTTGGGTAATGTAATTATGATGTGCCTTCATGTGTGCTTCCTTGGGTCCAACATTTTTGAGACTCTCTGCCTTCCTGGGCTTCCTAGAAGTCTATTTCCTTTACCAGATTGAGGAAGTTCTCCTTCATTATGTTTTAAAATAAGTTTTCAATTTCTGCTCTTCCTCTTCTCCTTCTGGCACCCCTGTCATTCAGATGTTGGAACATTTAAAGTTGTCCCAGAGGTTCCTAAGCCTCTCCTCATTTTTTTGGAATTCTTGTTCCTTCATTCTGTTCTGATTGAATGTTTCTTTCTTCCTTCTGCTCCAGATTGTTGATTTGAATCCTGGTTTCCTTCCTGTCACTGTTGGTTCCCTGTACATTTTCCTTTATTTCACTTTTCATATCCTTCGGTTTTTCCTCTATTTTGTGACCATAGTCAACCAATTCTGTGAGCATCCTGATTACTAGTGTTTTGAACTGTGCTTCTGATAGGTTGGCTATCTTTTTAATGCTTAGTTTTATTTTTTATGGAGCTTTGATCTGTTCTTTCACTTGGGCCACTTTTTTTGTCTTGGTGCACTTGTTACATGGTAAGGGCTGAAGCCGTAGGTATTTGCCAGGGTGGGGCCACCCACTTGGCTGCATTGTGGTGCTGTATGTGGGCGAGGGGTCCAAGAGGGAATAATGCTGCTTGCTCAGCTCTCAGCCTGCTTTCAGTAACTTCCCCCACTACCCACAAGCAAATTGGGCCCTTCTGGTGCTGATTCCTGGATGGGTAGCTGGGTTTATGTACATTCTAAGAACCTGTAGGTCTCTCCAATAAACTCTCCTGTGAGGCTGGGAGTTTCTCTCACTGCTGCAACCCCACAGGTTTTTTTCAGTCAGAGATTTTGAGGCTTTATTTCCCCACACTGGAACTCTGAATTGTGTGGTCCATCTCACTCCCCACTTGTTTCTCCCAGTTTATCCACATGCTAATGTAGGACCACCCAGTGCTCCAGCCACTGCCTTGCCACCAGTCCTCTCTGCCCAGCTGCCCATCTCCATCCCTCCTACCAGTCTGAGTGAATGTTTCTTCTTTAACTCCTGGGTTGTCAGACTTGCATACAGTACAATTTTCTGGCAGTTATGGTTTTTTTTTATTGTTGTTGTTTAAATTTGTTATTGTCCTTCTTTTGGTTGTGTGAGGAGGCACAGTGTATTTACCTACACCTCCATTTTGGCCGGAAGTCTCAATACTGTACCTAATTTTAATTGATAGTTTTAGATATTTAAAACTTTTAAATATTAAGTAATCAATTAATTCAAACTCCTAAAAGCAGGCCTTAATAACATTTCAATAATAGGAGAACCTAATAGACCTCAACTATCTCACAATTAAGAAATGTGTAATATGGGAAAAAGTTATATGTGTATGTGTGTATGTGTTCAGTAGGAGGGACTGTGAAGTTTATTATATGTTAACTGACAAAAAATAAACACAAAAACAAGGATGGGTTTAAACTTGAAACCCAAAATACTAAATTCCTTTCACCTTCCAGTAAATGCTTCATGTAACCTAAAATATAGCCATCGCTCTTTTTCTTTTGTAATTCCTATTAAACAGACAACAGGACGAACGGGAAAATGCTTAAATTTGCAACAAAAGTTGAACTATTGTAAATATATTTTTCTTTAAAACTGAAGGGAAAGTAAAGTCAAATAAGTAAAACTTTTTTGAAAAACCGAAACAATCATTTTCAAAGTATTGAAGACAAATACTAGAACATCTTAATTATCAATTTCATGACAATAGGTATACAAATGCTGGTTTGGCTCAATATTTTAATAAACCAGTTAATGGACTTGTTTGATCAGATAAACAGATTGGTTTGTTGCAAAGTAGATATAGCTTAGATCGGAGGTGTCAAACTCATTTTCACCAGGGGCCACATCAGCCTCGCAGTTGCCTTCAAAGGGCCGATGTAACTTTAGGCCTGTATAAATGTAACTACTCCTTAACAGTTAAGCAAGAGCTCGGCGCTGCCGCTGGGTAGAAACAAGGTGCTGGGCCGGACAAAACAAGGTGGAGGGCCGGATTCGGCCCACAGACCTTGTGTGTGCCGCCTGTGGCTTAGATGTTCTGAATTTTTCCACTTTTTATGAGAACTACTTTTTAACACCTTTTGAATTGTCTGTTTGCTACTTCTGGCATCACAGTGCACAGCACAGGGAGGCAGTACAATGCCTGGTTCCTAGCATTTTTCATGCGGTGTAGAAACTGGCATCTAAAATAAGTACTTGCTCTCCTAAACATAACGACAGCTTTCCTTCTGCTATACAATTAGGTAAGTCACAGTGCCTGATAGAAATTCTCCCTATGCTAGATCTAATTGGTAATAATTAAAGTCCACCAGTAGGTCTATTCCACATGATTTTAAAATGTATCATCCCGATTTAACCACAGGTAATGTGCTGTTCTGTAAAGGACTCTCGAAGGTAAGGCAACTTTGCAATTACACGACAGCGTGAAACTTCCACCTGCCTGCCCTTCTGTATTCAACCTCCCCAGTCCTTGGGTTTCAGCCAGCTAACAAAAGACAACACATCGCCATCTTTCTTATTAGATTATGCTGTTGACAGTATGATCATCCGTGTGTGAGAGCCAGGCTGACGAAGCGAGTGAGAAGAATTCTCTTTCTTCACAGCAAGCCCATGAAGAGCATCATTTGGATTCTGGCAAAGACACGGCCCGAAGAGCGTCCTTGGTTGTAGTTCTGCATCTGCCCTGCACAGATCGCGGCCTCGGAACATCTGCTTGATTGGCAGCGCTCGCCTCCGCCCCCAGTCGTTGGCTCAGTGGAGGCAGGAAATCCAGTGTGTATTTTTCTGAGGTCCCTAGGGAACCGGCAATCTTCCCTGAACAGTAAGTAATCAATAAGGACTTGTTAGGCTAATTTGTTTGCCACTCTGTTTGCCAACAGTTCACAGCAACTCCACATTGCTTGATGCTGTGCTTCAGTGAAGCCCTCATGAGTCCTTATAACAGGGTCACACGATGAAAAATGTAGGGAACGGGAGACCCTAATACCTGGATTTTTGTCCCAATTTGCTGCTAACTTAGATGTTATGGGAGAGGCTCAAACAAAAAAATCCCTTCACTGCATCTTCAGACTCCTTGACACCCTCCCGCGGAGAATCCTTAATGCTACCTTTCCAGCGAGCAATTTCCTAACTATCTTAGTTGAAATGACAAGCACCACCCGCTCCCGTCCAGAAGCCCTCTGCCCCGTTCTTGCTTTATTGTTCTTCATACCACGGAACACCATCTCACATATTAAAGTATTTATTGACGGCCTCCCCTCGCTAGAATGTGATCTCTGTGAGGCCAAGGACTTTGTCTCTTTTAACAAAAGTCTCTTCAACGCTTGGAAAAATGCCTGGGCAATTTTAGATGCTCCATGAATATTGTTCATGAGAAATATATAACTGCATTCCACTCATGAGGAGAAAATAGAATTAATAGATTGGGACTGGACTAGGGCCCATTGCTCTAAGATTTGTAGGCTCTTTTCCCAGAAAATAGGCTACGTATTACAACTGAGGAAGAGAACATATAATATTTGCAAATTTCCTATTACAAGTGCTTCTTTGTTCAGAAATTAGGCAAAACTAGTCTTTGTATTTCTCCTGGAGAATAGGAAGAAACTTTCCCTCTAGTTTCCTGTTTAATTCAAGAGAAAATGAGTGATGGCTAGATTCCAGGTAATGTAATGCACTTGCTGGAATTTGGAACTCCAGAGAAAGTGAACAAAAGGGAGTAAAAATCTCTTCTTTGGAAGATAGCACTTCATACAGCAGAGGCTCAGTTTGAAGGTTCAAGACTTGCAGTCTGTCCCCAATCCTGAGAGCATAACGTCATGTATGGCTCAGATCATTGAACAAGCCCACCCTCAGGGAAGGGATAGAAAGCCCCAGTGAAACATCTCAGTACTGCTTGATATTCTATTTCACAGAGAATAACTGGATTGAAAAGCTTTCTAGCATGTTCCTCCTTTGGTGTCCTGAAATTTTCCATTTTATCGTCATTTTTAAAAAGTTCGAGGATAGCCCGGCTGGTGTAGCTCAGTGGATTGAGCGCGGGCTGGGAACCAGAGGGTCCCAGTTCGATTCCCAGTCGGGGCACATGCCTGGGTTGCAGGCCAGGTCCCTGTGAGGGCCATGTGAGAGGCAACCATACATTGCTATTTCTCCCTCTCTTTCTCCCTCCCTTCTCTCTCTAAAAATAAATAAATAAAATCTTAAAAAAAAAAAAGTTCGAGGATAACTTAATCTAGAAAGGACATTCTGTGAGAAAGAGCCTTACAAACTCTGGTAAATCTACACGATGATAATTCCTCTAATTCTTCCCCAAAGGGTCCTAAGGCGAGTTACTTGGGTAACTATCACTGAGGAGAGGGAATGTAAGTTCCGTTTTTTTGTTGTTGCTCTTTTACTTTGTCTTATCTTATTTTAGGATTCTTGGATAAATGGACTGAATTAAAATGGATATCCAGGGATATGAAATGTCATTAGATCCCAATTGTTAGCATAGAAGCATATGGGAACCAAGTAATAAATCTTGTTCTGGCCTAGATTTGACTTGTGGTAGGTCCGCTGATTTACTTAGTTCATGAACACGCACAGTAGTTATTTCTCTGGTCCCTGAATGGACATACACAGTACTGGGCAGAATTAACACATTAATTCTTTGACATGTAAGGTAAGAGCAGTTACAGTGGAAGCTTTTTGAATCTTCCCTTATTCTAGCTAAAATTGTCAATAAAAAGCACAAGATGTCCATTACCAGGCAAAATATAGAAAGTAACAAGAGACTATCGCTCCCACCCTATTGCCAACAAGCTGAAAGAGCTAAAAAACTAAATCCTGGCTCTATAACCAACCAGGGATGGATGCCACAAGGAAACAAAAGTAAACTGAAAACAGAGAGTGAGGAGGTACTTCTATCCGCGCTGAGCAGTGGGAAGAGGAGGAGCGCTCCCTTGGCAACGGGAAGGGGAAACGACCAAACTCTTTTTATAATCTTCACCTGAGGTTATGTTTACGGATTTTAGAGAGAGGAAGGGGTGGGGGGCAGAGAAAGAAGCATTGATCGATTGCCACCCGTGTGCACACTGGCCAGGGACCAGACCTTCAACCTTAACTTGTCAGAGAGTGCTCTGACAAGGGGTCAGCCCCCACCCCCACGACTTCTGGGAAACGGATGACACTCCAACCAACTGCGCCACCCCGCCAGGGCCCGGCTAAACTTTAGCAAGCCCGCAGCAGCAGCACAAGTTCCTCGGAATCCTCTGGAGCCCCAGAGAAGAGTGAGGCTAAGCCTATCCAAATCTAAATTTTCCCAAGGGTTTCCACCTAGTGAATAGAGAGCTGTATTCCAGGGCTTGGGGACAGTGCCGCAGAGGCAAGAGAACCCTGAAGTGCTCTCCGGCCATGCTAAAAGCCAGCGACTGGACTGTGAATCACAAAGATCACCAGAAACTGCGCAGAGCTCAGGTAGCAGTGACTGCGGACAGGAAAGTTGTGATGTTACCACACACACACGTTAAACCAGAGGAGAATCGAATTTAACTAAAGCTGCCACGATGTCCAGATTCAGTTCAACTACATGTTAGATTACTTTAGTGTCCCTTGCTGGTGGCCTGCCAGAAGTAGGTTTACATATTATTTAATTCAGTCTCCACCCTTCTCTTACACGTGATGTCTGGCCGCACAATCAAACGATGGAAGACAAAGGAAGAAGCAAGATAATGTGATCCATGGCCAAGAAAGGAACACTCTGAATAGAAGCACATTAAGAGTATTGCAAATTATAAAATATGCCAAAACTCTAAGATAGTGATTTTAAAGTAAATTATAATAATTGTTAAAAAGAGATAGTAGAAAAAATGGACAATATGCTCAAATAGATAGAGGGAGAATTTTAGAAAAGACGTGGAAACTATAAAGAAAGGTAAACAAAATTGCTAGAAATGAAAAGGACAATGTTAGAATAAAGAATTCAAGCAATCATCTTAACTCCCTGGATGGATACTACAGAAAGAAAACGAGTACACTTGAAGAAAAGTCAACAAAAATTATTCCAATTAAAATGCAACAAGAAAAAAACAGTCAAAAATAAAACAGAACAGCTTAAATTTCTGTGATAATATCCAGGAGTCTAATATACATCTAAGTGAGATGCCAGAGGTAAATGAGTAAGCAAATAGAACGGAAGAAATATTCAAAGAGATAATGACAACTTTTTCCTAAAGGTGATAAAAATGTATCAGTACATGGACCCACGAGTCTCAGGGAAGCAGAAGTGGCACCCAACACACACACACACACACACACGCACACACACACTTATGCCCAACATAGTCAAACCGGTGAAAAACACAGATAAAGAGAAAAATCTGAAAAACCAGCCAGAAGAGAAAAGTACATTCTACACCGAGGAAAGCTGACATAGGTTATGGCTTATTTCTTTCCAGAAACAATAAAAGAATTAGTGGAAAAGACGAAAAGAGAATGGAAAAATATTTTAAAGTGCTATAAGATAAAAATCGCCAACCTAGAATCTCCTGTCCAGTGATATTATCTTTCAAAAATGATCATGAAATAAAGACACTCTTACTAGTGACGACCTGAGAAATTTTGTCTGTACCTGTACAAGAAACACGAAAAGAAGCTTTTCAGGCAAATGGATGACTGCATATAAAGAAAGACAAAAATTGCACAAAAACTATACATATATATTTAAATTTATTGAACAGACTCTTGACTATGAAAAACAAAAACCTTGGTAATGTGAGGTTTGTAGCACATATAGAAGTAAAGTCATGGTTATTCTTATGAATAAGAAAACTGAGTCAAAAAAGGAATGCAAATACTTGTACTGATTTAAAATCATTCCACTTTTCACAAAGTAATAGACTATCATTGGAAGATACACTGTGAGGAGATACGTACCATAATCTTCACAGCAAACACAAAGAACAAATGTGGAGAAATAGCCAAAACGTCGGTTGAGATAAAACAGGGTACGGCACTACAAACTGCTCACTTCATCAAAAATAAGGCAAGACACACCCCACTCATGAAATAAAAGACTCGGCGTCACATTCCGTGTGTCTCCAAGTGCAGCGCAGTCCCCGTGGAAACAGCGCATCGGCACCAAATGGTAACGAGGCCATGGAGCAACTGGCCCTCACAGGCATAGCGCCAGTGGGGATGAAGATTAGCACAGCCTCTTTGAAGAATTGTTTGTGACATAATAATTCAACTCCTAAAAATTTACTGACGCTAAATGAAAACATGTGTCCATAAAAAATAATAAAAACTTCTACATCAATGTTCAAAGCGGCTTTACTCATAAGAGTCAAAACGTGGAGAAAATTCAAGTGTCCATCAACAGGAGAATGGATAAACAAGGTGCGGTAAATCTGTGTATTGGAATATTACTCAGTAGTAAAAGGAAGGCACAGCTGACACCAGGATAGTGTGGATGAACCTCACACTGCTATCGTGAGAGAAAGAAGTGAAAACAAAAATTCACACTGTGTGATTCCATTTCTATGAAACTCTAGAAAAGGCCAAATATACCATATTGTCAGAAAGCAGATCAGTGCTTGCCTGGAGTCAGGATTGAGGGGGCAGAATAAAGGGCGCCTGAGAACTTCTGGGGACAGGGAAGTGTTCTGCATCTGTTGTGGTCCGTTCCACTATTGTACACAACTGTCAAAATCCAATGAACTTGCGAGTTGTGCAATGTACTATAGATGAATTATACTTCAGTGAAAGTCAACCAAACAAGCAGTTGGCTAATTAAATATGTATTGTGCTTGAGAAAGTAGCAGAGATTTTTAACACTCTTTAAAAACTAGACGTTGCAAGAGTGGTGGTCTCCAGCACATTTCTCTTGAGTTCACCTCTGTGCCCCGCACAATGATGATGAGTCCTGACGAACATTAGACGCCTTCAAACGCAGTCCATCCATAGCCCCAGTCACGGTTTTTGCTCCAGTTACGAAATATTTGCTAGAGCAGATTAACGTAATTTCAGATGCAAAATACTATGTAGCCATTGGTCTGGTGAATGCATTCTCTCTCAGCCCTTTCAGGGAGGACCAGAAACAATCCATATGCATGTAAGATGGACAACAGTATACATTCCTGGTCGTTTCTGATCTCTGCCATGATACCGTCCAAACAGGCCTAGACCATCTGTGACCTCCCCTTGGCCCACTATCCCAATGATATCGTGATAACTGGACCACGGAACAAAAAGCAGCTAGTAGGCTGGAGGCTTTGGTAACGCACCTGTGTTCCAGATGGTTTGAGATAAACCTTAGGAAGACACAGAAGTTGACCTTATCAGTCAAGTTTTTTAGGATGTCAGTGGTCTGAGGTTTGCTAGGATTACCTCGCATCAGATCTGGAGGCAGCATAGTTCACACTTGCAGATACCGCTCCAACCCACTTACTGGCTAAAGAACATGGAAGGCCCACAGCTTCCAGAGAAGTAAAGGTCTCCGTGGCAAGTTTAGGCAGTAGAACAAGCACCCCTGCCACTGGGGTCATGTGGCCCAGGAGACCCTACAGTACTGGAGGAGAAGACCACGCTGCGGGAATTGTCTGATGGGGTCCCGTGCGAGAATCATAGCGTTAGACTCCTGGGGTTCTGCAGGGCGCGCATGACGTGTGCAGGAGAGAATCGGCTACAGTCAAGACTGAAGAGGGATGTGGTACATCGGAGATCACTCATGAGCAAGAGGGTGCAGGCAGGTAACGCAAATGCCTGCAACGTCCAGGAATATCACAAGGATACCGCCCTCTCAGTTCACACCTACGGTGGGCGCCACTCTAGGCCCAGAGGTGAAAAATAGCCAAGCTGAGCTCATGTATTGGTTGGCTCAGTATGTGAGGACAAGCTAAAAACTGGCTGCTGTTGCATTAGATCCTCATTCCGGGGTGGGGGGAGGTGTCTGAAAGACAACGGTAACAGGAAAATTCTCCCCAAACGCAGCTTTGGATGTGGGTTGCCCTGGGGCAGGGGTGTTCAAAGGCCCCGCCCCCGCCCCTCCGTTCACCTCTGTGGGCTGGGGGAGGCCTCTGTGAGGACGGCATCACAGTGCAACTTCTCCATGTGCCCAGTCCTGCTTCCCTCATGTCCTTGTAGGCGTTATTCCCAAGAGCACATCTCAATAATCTCCATAACCTGTTAACCACGGAGCCCAATCTGCAGCAATGAATGAAAAGAATCAGCGTGATAAGTAAAGATGAAAAGTTCTACTGCTTAGAAAGTTTGTGAGAGGCAGGGAGGAATGTTAGCTCTGCTTGGAAGTTCAAGTAATCCATTTTATTTATTTATTTTCAAAGAGAGGGGAAGGGAAGGAGAAAGAGAGGGAGAGAAGCATCAATGTGTTTGCCTCTCACATAACCCCACTGGGGACCTGGCCCGCAACGCAGGCATGTGCCCTGACTGGGAATCAAACCGGCAACCCTTTGGTTCGCAGCCTGTGCTCAATCCACTGAGCTACACCATCCAGGCCTCAAGTAATCCATTTTATTATTTGTTTTCTTAGTTCTCTTGTTTCTGAAAGTGGAGACCTAACCTTGAGTTCTCATCCAATAGGACTGCCACTCCACTATATGACAGCAGAGGGCGCTTTGGTCCAGGTCGTGTATGAACAAGTTACTTTCTCTTTTCTGCAGGAAAGGGAGGGTAGATGGAGAAAGGCCAATGCTTGCTGGTTGAATTGAGAGTTCTTTAGAGATCCACTTATATATATACACCTGTATTTAAAGGCAAAGAGGGTAATTAATGTCCAATATTGGGGGGAAAGACATACACAGTATAGGAACAGCCAGGCTTGGAATATGTTACTCAAAAGGGCAAATATTTCTTTCCCTGATCGCCTTTGTCATTTTTTTTTAACTGGGCCTCAGGTGCATGGAACTGCATTAATCATAACCCTCTATTCATAACAGGCTTCCATCATTTCTACATAAAAGTTCTTTTATTTATTTGCTGTTCATTTGTTGCTTTGTTTGGTTGAATAATATAATGAACAATTTGAAAACACCAGCCAACAGAAAACTGAAATGGTGACAACTTACAGCCACATGAGGTGCTTGCCCATCCTGTCTCCGTGTCTCCCACCTGGGCGCTACATTCATTGTTGCCTTGTTTCCCTTTGACATAATTTTATTACATGTATATGTGTTTATCAATAGCACAGCTGCTGTTTGAGTTGTTTTACATTTATAAAAAAGAGTAACCTGATCCACTTCTACTATGTTACATTTACCAAAAAAATGGGATTATTTTAAAGTATCATGCAGGATGCATTCCCTGGGAACTTTTCACTTAAATTGTATTTCTAAAATACATGTATTCACTTTGTTTATCAACTTTTTATTCTATTTTAAAGATAATGTGTCAACTCAGTAAAATAGTCATCCATTTCTGGAAATTCACCTGTAAACACTAGCTTTTTATTCTTATCTATTCCTTTAAAATATTTTTAAATTTTTTCTTTATTTACTTTCTCTTTTCCACAATATCCCCATTTTCTTTGCTCAGTATTTTATACATGTTTTGCTTTTTCTTTTTCCAGCATAGTTTCAAGGAACCCTGGATTCTTTTGTTTAGCCTCAGGATGAGGGATGCTTGTTTTTCTAGAAAACCAGAGCAGAGTAATTTAAAATGCCTTTAATGTAATGCTGCATTTGAATAGCCCTGTGCCTACATGGAAACCTTGCTCTTGTGGGTCCCTTGAGCCCACCTGAGGCCTTACACCAGTTGAGCTGTTTGTAAAGATTCGTGTGGTTGGGCATAAAGAAATCTCCCGTGGTATTGAAAACACATCCCTCAGAGAATAAAGGACCAGGCTGTTGGGCATAATGAAAATCAAGTATTAACCCTACGCCGTCCGGGCACTTCACACACCTGGAACAACAGCCTGATGCTTTGGAGAGACAATGGCAGAAAATGAATCTCATGTGTATTCCAGATGGTTCTGAAGGAACACAGACAAAAACTGTTCTATCCCCACCCCCTCTTTCGGAGCAACTCCAATTAAAATTCCCTCCTATTCTCAGCTAAATACTAAAAGTTCAGTGGGTGGATCAACCCCTGACCTGTAACGGGTTATCCTTATCCTGCCGCTCGCACGTGAATGCGTCGTCATCCTGCAGGGGGAGATCACCGACACCCCCACTGTTAAGATTACACTGACTTGGGGGTGTGATCTTGGTGGATGAAATGACCAGCAGCAGACAGGTCTTCAGAAAGGTGAACACAGGCGGGAGGTTAAAACGGATGGGCTGGAGCGCCGCCGCACTGGCGAGGCCGGGAGGGAACACAAACCCCAGCCCTCAGGAGCAGCGGCAGCAGAGGACAGTGCTCCACATTCCTGCAGATGCGAAGGAACACAATTCCGCCGTTCACAACAGCTTTTAAAAGAGCAAACATTTTCTATTCATTCCAAAGAAAATTATGTTTGTGAGACTAGAAAATTGTGTGGATGCAAATTCTCCAACCTAGTAATCATCTCTGATCCATTTCAATAAGCAAAGGTTTAGGGGAATTATTCACATATGAATCATTTTCACTGCTTTTTATTTGCAGAATAGATTGGAACCGTATGAATAAGAGACCTTCAACTCCTATTAATATTTTTGAATGCAACGGAGGCTCTCCAGAAATTAAAAGCCAAACATTGGCAAATCAATAAAAGAAAACATTATTTTCTTTCACCTTGGGCTCAGCCACCCACTGCCTATCTTCTCTCCATCCTTGGAAAATTTTCCTTTGCTCTGGCCCAGCTTGAATGTAGACAGCAGTGGGGAGGTGAGGGCAGGCATTGCAGCTGAAAGGAGCTGCCTGGGAAAAATGAGACTTTGTGGAGATGAAAAACAAAATCACTCTGTTAGCTGTGCTGAAGGGATTGCATGGGGAAGTGGTTGTAGCAAAAGAGGCATCTTGTGGAGGAATTCGAAGTTTAGGATAAGTGGAAGTGGAGTCCACTGGGTTGAGTGTGATGTGTGTGTGCGTATGTATAGGGGACAGGCACTGACAAATGACTCAAGGTAAAAAAGGACAGCCAGGAATCGGGAGTAGGGCATTCATTAGAGCACCACAACAAAAACTAAAGGACTGCCCTAGCTGGTGTAGGTCAGTGGATTGAGCGTGGGCTGGGAACCAGGGGGCCGCCAGTTCGATTCCCAGTCAGGGCGCATGCCTGGGTTGCGGGCCGGGTCCCCAGTGAGGGCCATGTGAGAGGCAACCATACATTGCTGTTTCTCTCCCTCTATCTCCCTCCCTCCCCCTCTCTCTAAAAAAAATAAAAATAAATAAAATCTTTAAAAAAAAAACTGAAGGACCGGTATCATACCAACCACAACTAAAATATAGGCTCAGCTACTTGCTAACTGCCACCTTGGGCAAGTTACTTACCTCGTCTAAGGCAAAATTACCTCCACTCTAAAATGGGGATGATATTAACAACTCCTAATTCATGGCATTGTTGAGAGAATTAAATAAAACCATCTATATAAAGCACTATACACATTGTAAGATGAAGTTTGTTAACACTGATGTTGTTATCATCTTCATTATTATCATTATTATTTCAGGAAAATTAATTCTCTCTATGAGATGAGTAGAAATACATGTGCACTATTGCACATAGCTATGATAAAAAGAACCCAATATCAGGAATAATTCAGAGCACCTAGGACATTGGCTGTCTTCATTTTGAACAGCCTTAAAAAGTATACTTTACCTGGAACAAGCCACTACACCTTTGTCATTTTAAATGTCCTTAAGGAAAAGTGAACTTTACTTTTTTAAATTACTAAGAAGGAACATGAGTGAACTTTAACTTAAATTTCTCTGTAAATTTTCTGTGAAAAAAAAATTGGCCCAAGTCTAGAGAAAAGCGCTAAGTCACGTGTTAAAGGCAAGTTCATGCAGAGAACACATAGTAATCACTCTCAGCCGGGCACCACCTCCCTCAGGGAGGAGCAGGGAGCTACAGATTGTAGCAGATGGGGATTATGTTTTCTTTGTTTGGCTCTATGGGTCTGGAGCACAAGAACACGATGGAGTTACTTAATGGCAGAATTAAGCAATTCTAGACTTACCTAGGGCCTCTAGTTTTCTTTTTATTGAAGGAATGAGGAAATTCAAAGGAACAGCCATGCTCATTTTCTAAATAAGCTACTTAAAAGTCAAGATTCATGTTACCTATTTAAGTGGGTGGCTGTGTAAGGCAGAGAAAAGCTTACTGACGTGAGGATGGGGTCATTGAGATCAGATCCCAGCTCCTTATTTCAGGAGAGACAGACTGTGCACTACCTCATTTATAGACAAGGGAAAGGTTTGAATTAGATGATGCAAAGGTTTCTTCCAGGTCTCAAATTCTGATTCCATAATAGCCACATTTTACATAGCAGTGTCTCCTGACTGCTCCAAATGATATTATCTTTTCCTGTATTAAAAACATGTAGAATTTTTCTCTTTTAGAACATTAGCTATGCTCCACCTTAGATTATAGTTGAGTGTGTATTTATCTCTTTATTTAACTCTAACTATAATGTCTTTATTCATATTCATATGATGCAACAATGTATAGAAAGAATTGTATATCACAACCAAGTGAGATTTATTCCGAGTATCCAAGGATGGTTTAACATTCAAAAATCAATTAATGTAATCTACCATATCAATAGCCAAAAGAAGAAAAATCATATGATCACATCAATTAATGCAGAAAGAGCCTTTGACAGTACCCAACACCTATGAGTGACAAATTCTCAGCAAATTAAGCATAGAGGAGAACTTCCTAAACTTGACAAGTAACATCTTTTAAAAATCCACAGCTAATTTTAAGCTTACTGAGTGAGACTGGATGCTCTCCACCAAAGATGGGAAATAAAGCAAGGATATTCCCTGTTACCACTCCTATTCAACAGTCTACTAGAGGGCCTAGCTAATGCACTAAGACAAGAAAAAGAAATAAAAAGAAATGCAGATTGATATGGAAAAAATAAAACTCTCTTTAGTCTTATGGCATGGTTGTTTACAGAGAAGTCCCTGAACATGGCATGATTGTTTATAAAGAAGTCCCCAAAGAATCTACAAAGAACTTCTGAAACTAATAAGCTAGTAGAGCAAAGTTGCAGAATAAAAGGGCAATATGCAAAAGGAATATTTTTTATATATACCAATAAAGAAACTATAATCTGAAAAATTTTTAAATGCTATTTACAATAGCACCAAAAATGGATACACTTTGGTATAAATCTAGCATAATATATACAGAATCTATACGTGGAAAACCATAGAACACTGATGAAAGAAATTTTAAAAAATATAAATAAATGGAGAGATAGTTTATAGTTTGTTTCCATGGATTTAAAACAGTAAAGTGGGAAGGCAGTTGAATAAGTGAGGCACAGGAGATTTTGGTGGGTGGCAAAATGATTCAGTATGGTACTGCAATGGTGGATATATGATATTACGTACTTGTCAAAACCCATTTAACTTTATAGCACAAGGAGTAAACTTTACTGTGTGTAAATTTTAAAAACTCACTTAGCATGTCTGGGAATCCTAGGAAGGAAGGAATACTGGGGCAAGAGAATCTAACTCTGTTGCAAATATATGCAGCAACCTCCCCTAAAGGGATAAGAAATAAGGTGCTGAACCAAGTAACGCTGGAAATAAGTGATCACTGTAAGACCAAAGGAACTATACACAATTAGGGTACTCTAGCTGATAAAGCTTTTCCCCACAAGTATACAGATTAACAATTCAGAAACCACTATACATGAACAAATAAATAAATGAATAGTGGATGGTGATAACCAGATTTCTCACTGTTGAAATGGAAGATGAAAAATAAGAAAGAGAGCAGAGCAAGAATGAACCATGTGGTATTTGATTCAAGTTCAAGACATCATTATGAACTCATATTTAGCTTAATATACATACCTACAGAAATATTTAAAAGTATGTGTAGATACACCAGTTAGTACCCACACATTTATGTTCTTGCTCTGACAGAGGGCCTGGAAGCAATGACAGAACAGTAGCAAAGAACAGACTTGGTACCCAAATCTTCATTTCTAATTTCATGCTTCAATAAAAGGAACCAAGATCCCTGGGAGAATGGTTGATTCTAGGACTAGTGCAGGAAATATGCAGGAACTGGCACCTATTGCAGTTCCAATCTGTAAGGAAGCACTCAAATACACGTACACAAACAATAAAACACACACACACACTGACAATAATAAGGGTATGTCAAAGAGACAGAGGAAAGACTTCTCAGCAGCTAAATCTGGAACAATTTGAGCAAAAAATAAAGTAGGATTGTATTATAACACAAAGTACAAAATAAACATCCAAGAGTATATACTGATATAAATAAATGATTAAATAAATAAAAGAATAAAGAAAAGACAACTACCCCATGTAGAAGAAATCCAAATAATTTATGCAGCTGCTCTGCCATCAAGAAGGTGGAATTCCCCGGCCAAGGCTGGAACCGGGCACGTGTAATGAATGGCACATGCCCACTCACTTGTGTGGCTTTTCCCAGCAGCGTGCTAACAAACTGTATGTAACAAAAGAGAAAGCAGATATATAAATTGACTCAAGCCTGGCTGGTGTAGCTCAGTGGATTGAGCGCGAGCTGCAAACCAAAGGGTCGCCAGTTTGATTCCCAGTCAGGGCACATGCCTGGGTTGCGGGCCAGGTCCCCAGTGGGATCCACGAGAGAAGCAACCACACACTGATGTTTCTCTCTCTCTCTCATTTTTCCTCTCTCTAAATAAATAAATAAAATCTTTTTAAAAAGGATAGTGGTTTTAAAATAAGTAAATAAATAAAAATAAATTGACTCAAGATTGAGGTTTGAGGTGAGGGTGCAGTAGAAATAGGAGGAGGTTAGGATGCTGAAATGCCAGCAAGCAAGTAGCTGACACCATGCGTGGTGAAATGTAGGCTAAGGAAGGAGGCGAGGCCGTGAGAATGGCAATGACCTGGATGACAAAGAAGGGTGAAAAGGTCTCAGGGAAATGTCTTGAAGAGAGACTAGCCATGGGGTTGATGAATGGCTTGCAAGAAAGCAGTGATTTATGTCAGAGCGAAGTTGACCAGGGGAACTTGCATTTGGAGTGTGGCAGGGAATTGCGGGGTGAGAGCAGGATCGAATAGCCTGAAGTCGGAGCTTCCAAGCAGACTTTGCTGGAGGCCTTGAACTGTGCCAGCCACTGTGCTCTCCTCACCAAGAAGCTCACCACCGTCCTCTAGTGTCACAGATGAAAGGACGGTGGGAAACGACCTGGCTGCTTTTGAGTGGCCACTTCTGAGAGGCTGGAATTAAGGACTGCCTATTTCCATAGGCCTGTGAAGCTGGTTATTTCTCTAAAGCACCAGTGAAGCCCTTTAATAACTATGAGTCTGAGTATTTTTCATTCAGGTGTATTGAACTATGACTGACAAATAAAACTGTACACACTTAGTTTGTACATGATGCTTTAATAAGCTTATACATTGTGCAATGATTACCACCGCCAAGCTAGCTAACATAACTTCACCTCATATAGTTACACTTTTATACCCAGGTATAAATTTGGAAGAAATATTTCTATCCCATATATGCTACTGTGTGTAGTAAGAACACTACAGATATACTATTTTAGCAAATATTAAGTGTACATTATTAGCTATGACTATTATGCTGTACATTATGGCTTCAAAAGTTATTCATCTTGTAATTCACAGTTGGTACTCTTTGACCATCTCCCCTTTTCCACCGCCCCATAGTCCCTGGTAAGCTCCATCCTCTCTCTGTAATTATGACTCTGATTTTTTTCTTTTTAGATTCTACATACGAGGCCTGTCCTGAAAAAGCCCAGCCATTGTTAATACAACAAGAACAGTTTGCACGACATTGATGTAACCTGGCAGCCAAGGAGAGTGGACTGGAATGCACATGTGTGAACAATGACAACTTCACTGTACTAGTCAGTGGAGGCAGTAGACGCTGTTGAGTGAGCATGTGTACTGTGTGGCTGTTGCATTCAAAATAACTGACCAAGTAGAGCAAAGACTCTGCATCAAAATTTTGCATTAAGCTTGAACATTCCTCTGCGAAACCTATTCAGATGATTCAGAAGCCTTTTGGAGATGATGCAAGGAGTGCAGCACAAATAAAAGTATGGCACAAATGTTTCAAAGATGGTCGAGAAGACGTGGCAAAGTCACAGCAAGATCAAGATCATGTTAACTGTGTTTTCTGATGGGAAGGTGTTGTCCATCACAATATGCCTCTACAGGCCAAACTAATAAGAAGTACTACCTCAGTGATTTTCATGCTTGGGCTATGTAATACTATGAAAATGGCCACAGTTATGGGCAACTGGTGATCGGTGATTTTCATCACAACATTCCCGCTCATGCATCACGTTTCATGCAGAGTTTTTTGGCAAAACATCAAATCACCCAGGTGACTCAGTCCCTCTGACAGCCCAGATTTGATGCCCTGAGACTTCTCAAAAATTATAATCACTTTTGAAAGGGAAGAGATTTCAGACTATTGATGAGATTCAGAAGAATATGATGGAGCCGCTGATGGCATTTCCGACAAAGGATTTTGCAGAGTGTTTTGAACAATGGAAGAAACACTGGGAGAACTGTGTGAGGTTCCAGAGTTCGTACTTTGAAGGGGACTGAGGTGTCATTGTCTTGTGTACAAAGTTTCTTGTATCTTGTTCAATAAATGTCTCTATTTTTCATAGGACATGGCTGAATACTTTCTGGACAGGCCTCGTATAGCTAATACCATGCATTACATGTCTTTCTGTGTCTGGTTTATTTCACTTAGCATACTTGTCCTCCAGTTCCATCCATGCTGTAGTAAATGACAGGATTTACTTCTTTTCTAGGCTGAATAATTCCTGTGTATGTGTGCCTACTCGTGCTATCTTTATTTATTCATCTCTTGGCAGGCACTTAGGTTGTTCCCATATCTCAGCTAGTGTGAATTGGGGGATGCAAGAGATTTGGGGGTGCAGATTTCATTTCTTTTGGATATGTGCCCAGAAGTGGGATTGCTGGATCATATGGTAGTTCTATTTTTAATTGTTTTAAGAACCTACATACTATTTTCCTCAGTGGCTGCACCCATTTTCGTTGCCACCAACGGTGCACAAGGGTTTCTTTTTCTCCACATCCTCACCAGTACTTATTCATTTCTTTTTCAGGTCTTTCACTTTCAAGAGTGAGGTGCATCCAGGCCCCAAAAAGACACAGGCTGATGTAGTAAACACAAGAAATTACACAGTCCTGAAGAAATCAGCAGTGTCCAGCTAAATTTGTACAATTCAAGCGACATCTTCTGAACATTCTTGGTCTATACCTCCACAGTCCTGGTTCCTTTGTCACTTTGGAATCTGAGCTTCTTTCATGGGAGCTTTATACCAGGTTCTTTATTGGATGGATGGATGATGGATACATGGATGGATGAATGGATGAATGTGGATAAATATTACCTGTTTTTTAAGGTCCCTCTTCAATTATGGTCTCCCTAATTTTCCCAAGTAAAAAGCAACCTTTCCTTACTTGTAAATCTTAGAGACAGAACTTTTGTCCTATTTATTCACAGCAGTACCTCCAGCCTTTGGTAGACACTTAATAATATTTATTTAATGAATGAAGCCTAATATATATCACAGAATATATTACAGCATCTATTTTGTTATACTTTTTTTCAAGAGATAAATATTAAGCAGTAATTTCTATGAAAGCAAAACTCATATTTGGCCATAATTATTATTTCCTTCCGTTCTTACTACTGTAGTAGATATTCAATAAGTATATGTTCAATGAAGAAATTAAAATGAAACAGTTGTCTAACTTTTCCCAAAAGAAATAGAAGTTGCAGATAAATGACCTGTAGTATTGCTCTAGAATTCCCTGGCAATCTTTAGTGGTTTGATCACACTGCCAGTCATAAATTTGGAAGAAATATTTTTATGCACTTTAGACCATAGAAGTAACCACTACTAAGTGAGAGCTAAGAAGATTTGAGAGTTTATCATTAAGAGGGGTTTGAGATCATCGTTAATCATAAGGAAGACTCGTTAATGAGCACAGTCCAAAAAGGAAGTCAATTTTAACTAGACTCACAATAGGGGAGTTTCAAATCAATGATTTTTCTTTTTTCTTTTTTATGTATATTTTATTGATTATGCTATTATAGTTGTCCCATATATTTTCTCCCCTTTGCCCTGCATCCTCCCCATTCAGCATCCCCCCCACATGCTTAGTTCATGTTCATGGGTCGTACATATGTCATTTGGCTTCTCCATTTCCCATACTATTCTTAACCTCCCTCTGTCTATTTTGTACCTACCAACTATGCTTCTTATTCCCTGCATCTTTTCCCTCACCCTCCCCACTCCCTGCTGATAATCCTCCATGTGACCTCCATTTCTGTGATTCTGCTCCTGTTCTAGTTGTTTGCCTAGTTCATTTTTGTTTTTTTAGGTTTGGTTGTTGATAGTTGTAAGTTTGTCATTTTACTGTTTGTATTTCTTATCTTCTTTTTCTTAGATAAGTCCCTTTAACATTTCATATAATAAGGGCTTGGTGATGATGAACTCCTTTAACTTGACCATAACCTGGGAAGCACTTTATCTGCCCTTCCATTCTAAATGAAAGCTTTGCTGGATACAGTAATCTTGGATGTAGGTCCTTGCCTTTCATGACTTCAAATACTTCTTTCCAGCCCCTTCTTGCCTTTAGGGTTTCTTCTGAGAAATCAGATGATAGTCTTATGGGAACTCCTTTGTAGGTTACTGTCTCTTTTTCTCTTTCTGCTTTTAAGATTCTTTCCTTATCTTTAATCTTGGGTAATTTAATTATGGTGCATTATGGTCTGTTCCTCTTTGGATCCAAGTTCTTTGGGACTCTCTGAGCTTCCTGGACTTGTATGTTGTGTTGCGATCGTTCAAGGCCAGACAGGTTCACGAGATTCAGGCAGATGGAAGCATATGCACAGAGTCATTGGGATGTCTGACATTCCTTTATTCAAGGGTGGGAGATTTACGGGCACTGCAAGCTGCATTTCACACTGCACGTCACCTGTGCCACACAGTGGCACCCATCAGGGAGCCCCTACCCCCTTAAATACTAGAACACAGACAAAGCTGGCAAAGTACCATCAGCTATTATGCAACAGAGCCTCGTACTGTGCATGGGAGCCCACTCAAGGCTGTGAAAACACTGCTTATCAGGCCCAGGCCCATTCTCAAGGTTACGGGAAACTGCTTCCCTTAGTTGCTCAGACATCTGTGTGAGGAAGCCAGACTGCCCCCATTTATTCCACAATCCACCCATTCTGGGTTTCTTACAGCACAGTGTACATGAGGATATCTTTTGTGACAGTCCCTTTGTGAGGAGGGCAAAGCCCTGCACCCCGCCAAAACACAGGCAATAAGGCCACCCCCAGGTATGTGGCCAGTCCAATTCCCCACGCAGGTAAGGCCACTCACTGAGCCACACACTCAGAGGGTTCCAGTAGGAACTGCAGCCCATGCAGCCCAGAAATTCTCTAGAGTCTGAGTCTGACACAGACCTGTAGGAGTCCAGGCCACCTGGGCTTGTCCTTGAGGCTTTTAACACGGGGGGCTGGTGCTGGCCCAGCCAACCCTACAGTCCCAACTATGAGCCAACCCTGAGCCACCCCACATGGAACAGCCAACCAATGGCAGGGGCCAGTCACACCTCTGCTTTATGCCAGCACAGATACCAGTCCAGGCTACATTCCACAAGAAATGCATACTCTTCCACATGTGTGGTAACCAAGACCAATTTGACCTTGGCCTGCACCACCTGCAAAACCCCAGGGCCAACACACCCAGTGGACAGCTACAGACCATGTTGGAGCACCTCCACCCTGCCGCCAAGTCCAATTTGAGACAGAAGCTGGATAGATGCACCATGGAAGGCTAGCAAATGAGGTCAGGAGGAGTTCAGTGCAGAACAAGCACACTGATTCCTTATCCACTGAGGCATAGGCATGTACCCTGTCCACTACACCCTAAGGGCAAAAATACAGAACAGTTATAGGCACTAGCAATGGCCAATCACAACCCTCATGCAATGTACAAACACATTTCTGGTCTGTCACAAGGTGGTAGCTGGCAGAAAGGGTCTTCCTGGGCAAGAATACCATATCTTTCACGCCTCAGGGCTCAGCAACTACTTGCAACAACAGTGGAGAACTCATAATGGGCCATAGGGTATCACAAAGGTGCCACGCAGAAGCATTTTGTGGTCTTCTGGACCTGAGTACATCACCTTTAAGACTGGGGGCCATGTCCCAATCACCCAGGGCACTATTTGCAAGTTTTTCTCCATCCTTTGTCCCCAAGGGGCAGTAAGAGCCACCCAGCGCATATGAGGGTGTTCTTATTTCCCAAGGCCACATCCAAGTGGCTGTTTGTCCTTGTTTCTGGCCCTCAGGAGCAGGCAAGAGATTATTTCCCTATTTTCCCATGCCTGGTTTTAGTAAAGTGCTTCCCTTGACCACTTTCAATGATTAAGGGTCACTCATAATGGCCTATGAATAACCCTCTATTTATTTGCATGCCATGTAGAGATCCATGGATGTTTATTTCTTCCTTTTGTTCCAAATTGTTGATTCAAGTCCAAGTTTCCTTCCCTTCACTGTTAGTTCCCTGTATATTTCCCTTTATTTCACTTTGTATAGCCTTCAATTCTTCCTTTGTTTTGCAACCATACTCATTCATTTCTGTGAGCATCCTGATTACCAGTGTTTTGAACTCTGCATCTGATAGGTTGGCTGCCTCCTCATTGCTCGGTTCTTTTTCTGGAGTTTCGATCTGTTCTTTCATTTGAGCCATATTTCTTTGTCTCAGCACACCTTTTACATTGTAAGGGGTGGAGCCTTAGGTATTCATCTGGGCCATGAAACCCATTTCACTGTGTTGTGGCATTGTATGTAGGGGAGGGTCAGAGAGAGAACAATGCTGCTTGCTAGCTTTCATGGCTCTTGCCCTGCTTTCAGTCACTTCCCCCACTACCCACAAGTGAATTGGGCCCTCTAGAATTGGGCCCTGGAAATACTGCAATCAGTATTCCTAGGTGGGTGGGTTTGTGTACATTCTAGGACCCCATGGGTCCCTCCAATGCACTTTCCTGTGAGACTGGGAGTTTCTCTCACCATCACAACCCCCACATGTTTTTATAGTCAGAGGTTTTGAGGCTTTACCTCCCTACAGTGGAACCCTGGGTTGCATGGTCTGTCTCGCTACCCAGTTGTTCCTCCTGGTTTATCTGTACATGAATGTGGGACCACCCGGTCTGCCAGCTGCCACCTTGCTGCATGTCCTTTCCACCCCAGCTCCTGTCTCCTCCCTTCTTACCAGCCTGGATTAATGTTTCTTCTTTAACTCCTTGGTAGTCAGAATTCCAGACAGTTCAATTTTCTGGAAGTTCTGGTTATTTTTTGTTTTTAAATTGGTTGTTGTCCTTCTTTTGGTTGTGCAAGGAAGCAAAGCATATCTATTTAGGCCTCCATCTTGACTGGAAGTCCAAATCATTGATTTCCAACCACAACCACTGATTCAGAATGTCAACAATGAAGAAATAGAATAGGGTGGGGTTATAGCAAGCAATCCAAAACCTCCTCCATATTCAGTCAAAAAATGTCTGCCTATATTAAACTATTTTAATTAAATTGATTCTATTAAAATTTGTTAATTGGGTAACAAGGCTAATGCTAAACAAAATATTGCCCTAGACTAACTTCCTCAAAACTTCTCAATTTTGTGACCTGTCCTTTTGTCCAATTCACTGTGGCACTCCAGCATGATGACATATTACTGTTTCCTCTGCTCTGGACCTAAAGCCAAATGCCACCAGGTGACCTCCTAATGCTATTGAATAAGTGGGTTTTTGGCAGCAGCCAATCAAGGAACAGGAGGTAAAAAGCCTGGGGAAAGAACTGCCAGAACTCATGAGGGGCTGGCACTTAGTGAAAGAGGAGAAGCAGATGCCAGAGACTCCAACAGAAACCCAGAGAACAGCAAACCCCAAAGCCATGCCAATGTGCAGAAAGAAGGAGACTGACAGCAACTGTAGTTTGCAGGAAACTGGGTGGAGTGAGGTAGATAGAGAGAGGCAGCAGCACAAAACAGACATTGACAGAGAAGAATGTGCAACACCTGGCTTGATTCCTCCTTAACTCAGAAGGGCGCCCACCCTAAATAAGATTGGCCAAGTGAACTGTGGCAAAACATTGGCGATCACCAATGGCTGGAGAGGCAGGTCTGAGCCAGGAGTCCCACCCTCTAGCAGAGACAAGCCTCAGATACTTCGGCAAGATCAGCAAGTGGCCAGCACCAGCGAAGAGCTGCATGTTCTATTGAAAGTGAGACTTCAAAAAATGGACAAAGGACATGAGCAGACAAGGCATCAATGACAAGAATGTATAAGTGGTCGATAAACATGCAAAACCTATTCAAGCTCATCATCAATAAAAGAAAAGCACATTTAAACACTTCTTATTCTGTCGTTTTAGTCCCAACTTTTATGAAGATGATACTTGAGGCTGGAAGGGGTGCACTGAAATTCACATGAGGCTGGTGAGAGTGTGAGAGGGAATAGCTCTGAGAAGCAGTTCGGTTCATCATACACATACCATGTATTATTGATTACGTGTGTGTATTGATATTTATATAGCACATAGAATGAATTTGTTCACTCATTAATTCCACAATTCTTGTTGTGTGCCCTGTGATGAGTACTAAAATAGACACTATCCCACTAACCTTGCCATCAGAAGCTTGCAATATAGTGGAAAAAGACATGTTAATCAAATAAACACAGAAATGTATCATAATACTCTGTGGCCAGCGCTATGAAAGAAAATTATGAGAGGCGATGACATCACAGAGGAGTTGCTGATGTAGTCTCCATAAGTCAAGAAAAACTTCATTCCTCAAGGAATTAGTATTTAATCTGAGATTCACAATGTCAAATTTAAGGAGGTGATGGGAGAGAATTTCTAAAGGAAAGAGTGATTATTAAATCAGAACCAACAGCAATAGGCTGGAAGTGAGCAAAGGCTAGGTATGTCGTTGTGTTTGTCTTCATGAGAGAAGATGTTGTAAAAGATTTACGCATAGTTCCACCACCACTGACGGGTGGGGGGGGATGGGGGCGGGGAACCCCTTAAGAATAATAAAACATTGTTGTAGGACTTCTAGGATGTGGGCATTCAGAAGTCCTGCTTCCTAGCAAAACAACAATTTAACTGGTAAAATGATATAGATTTAAACATATTATTAAATTACTGCTATATATTAAATTGTATATATTATATATAATCATCACTTAAAGTCTTTGAACATTGTTCTTAAGGGTATACAGCAAACGGAAAATCATTCATTCAAGAAAATCAACTAAATTTTGGTAATGATAGTGGGAGTCTGTGGCATTTGGACTCTGGCCCATTCATTGCCTTATCACCTAATCCTGAGAAGCTCTGCCCTTAGACCCTGGGTACTTTACTGAAGGCAGGAGCAGTAAAGAAGACAGGGGCTACCTCTCCCTCCAGCACCCAGCCTAAGGTTCTCATCCAGCCCACCGCAGAAGGTTCTAGTTGCCTGCATTTCTCATCCTCTTATTGCAAGCTCACGTTTCAGAAACTCCACTGCAGGGCCCCAGAGGATCCACCCTCCCCCATGCAGCGTCACTCATTAGGTAGAAGCTCCACCCAGCTGCAGAAGGGCGGAGATTACTGGGGCTTGGGAGAAGGGGCGTGGCCACTGATAGGTGGGAGGTTTCTTTCTGTGGGCACAAAAATGTTCTAAACAGATTTAGTAATGACTGCACAACCTTGTCAATTTATATTTAAAAATTAGATTGTGTACTTTAAATAGGCGTTTTGTATAATATGTAAATTATACCTCAATAAATTTGTTTAAAAATTCTTTTGGACTTTTACTGACCTTTCTTTATGCTTTTTGGTCTTAAAACAAGTTAAATGTTCTCTCAAACCCATCAAGTTCATGTCCAAACTCCAGGTCATGCTGGGTGATAGGTGTTGTGCAAAAACAGGTTTGCTTTCTCCCCCTTACACCGTAATAACTTGTTACGACTTGAGGATGAACATATCCCTACTAACAGTCCAGTCAATTTACTGTCTTACTTAGTTATATATTTAAAACCAGCTTATCTTGGAAAGTTCTCCAATGAGCAAAGTCACACCGTTCAATGTTATGTCTTACAGGACAACCTGAGTTGGGGTTTTGTTTTGTTTTGTTTGTTTTGTTCTTGTTTTGTTTTTATTTTGTTTTGTTTGTGGTTGAGATGGTGTTTGATTACAATTGCTTCGAATTTTTCCAGGTTAACCTCATTGCCGCCCTTCCCTATAACATAGAAAATTGGACTTAGATGGCTGATTGTAAATAAGACCGAAGTCCGAATGCCACGCTGCAGGAGTGCCGGTGCAGATAAAGGTGTCCCTCAGACTCCTCCACGCCGTTGTCGTGCCCCAATCTGTTCCAGCACATTCTCTAACCTGATATGTCAGAGTTCAACATAGAATTTTAATTCTATCCTCTATCTCTATTGATTTTTATAACATTGTTGTTTGATTTAATCAGCAGTATATATTACAGGTTATGTTACATTAACTCAATGATGCTTAAATTTTTTAAATGTCCATTAGGGGAAACACAATATTCCTGAAAAAGTGTCTGAAATACAGTCTAACTATACCTGTAGAATCTTTACTTTTTGAAAAAAAAAATGAAGAATTGCATTACTGAATCAAACTGCTAGGCCTCTTATTTATCATTTTTATTAAGTTGTATTTTGACATTTTGCCAATAGCCCAGGCTGAGCAAAACTATGTGAAACAATTTTTAAGACTTGGGTGTTTACTATAAGAAAATTTTTGAGGATGACATTCATTACATCCTCTTGAGGCAGGAAAGTAAGAAATTAGGAAAATTCCTAGGCAAGTGGAATGGGTAAACTGAGACAGGAAAATAAAACAAGGCCAAACAGTCTGAGCAACTTACAGGCAGCTGGTGAATCACAAGACCTTACCTCCCCTAACCAAGGGCACTTGAGAGTGAATGGTTCATACCTCTCTTCCCTAACCAAAGAATATGTAGCTTAAGTCTCCCTGGTTTGGAGACAGAGAACAGAGACCCAATGAATGTCATTTGTGCCAGCTAAGCCCAAGGACAGATGAAGTCAGGGGAACGAATAACAAAAACCCCATTAAAAGCAAACAGACAAGATAAAAGTAAAACAGTAAAGCAGATCAAAGAATAATTCGAGCCCCCATCCCATGCTCATTTTGACATATCACCATATTTCAAAATTCACCTGGAAAGCTGATGAATATTCTGCTGAAACCGTCCCCTAAGATTCTCACCTGCAGAAAAAAAGATTCAAAGCCCTTAGGCAAAGACTCAGTGCTGGCAGTTTCACTCATCCCCTTCTTGGGCATGAACTTTTTATTTTCTCCTAAACTCTAAGGGTAACAATGAAATTTGCAACCAGGGGAGCATGGGCAGCAGCAGCTCCTCGCCGGCTGACCCCCTGACCCTCTGTCCAAGGCCCCCTTTGCTCTGACTTCCCAGGGAGCTGACAGCAGCCCCATCTTGGCTCACTCCTTCGCTGTAACGGTTTTAGGGAGCCAGAGCAGAGCACCGCCTAGGCTCTCTCGTTACTTCTTCTACCCTAAGTCCTTCCTTTGTTTCACTGGGCCAACCTCAATAAACATACTCGCAAAATCACCTGGACTCGTACTGTAGAAATCTTTCCTACATGAAGTCGAGAACCCACACACGACAGGAGGGCCTGAGGCAGACCCGCTCTGGGCCAGTGCTGTCTCACACACTCTCAGTGCTTTTCAGGAAGACCTGCCACAGAAACTTCCATGAGTCTCCCTGCTAGTGCAGTTTCCTTCCGCCCAGCAAATCTGCCTCTGGATGCCGTCCGTCACACCAGTGACCAGTCTCCCTTTGCATGTGTGTTTTCCAAAAGCAGAAAACGAAATTTATGTCTCGGGGCCAATAAACCAGTAAGATCTGGCAGCACAGTTTTGTGTGCTAAACCTAATTCAGGTTTGATTTTATATTTCCTGCCGTCATTTTCTTACCTGTTAACTTTAAACCTTCTTTTCTTATTGTATTTATGTCTTTTAATAATCTATTTTAAATTCTTCCTGGAACAAAGAAAATAATGTTTAAGGCCCCTAAAGAAACCTTTCTCAGAATGTGTTTTCTGCTCAAGCAAATGAAATTCAGAGAGCTTTTGGTAGCCAAGTAGGAAAAAAAATATGTTTAATCACAGGGGTCCTCCTTTAAATGACACTCTTCAACCCACTCGGCCAGCCTGTATAGAATGTTGCTGCGGAGTGAGAAAGAATAGATCTTTTGTAGCTCATTTTTGAAGGCTTTTTAATCAGCCTTGAATCTATAAATCTGGGGAAGCTCAGGTAACTCAGTAGAGTTAACGTAAGCACCATTCTCTGAGAGGCCAGTGTGCTGCTTCTGCCCAGGATCCTTCGCTCTGAGGTATTAGTACTCGGACCCTTGTCTGTGACGGAATCAAGTGCCCGTTTACCTGTCTCTGTTTCTGTCCTAGCTCAGCTCAAAGCTCCTTGATCCAAACAGAGAGCAACTGGCTCTGTGAGCCCCATGATTGCCACTCAATAAATTCCCCTCCTGTTTCAGATGTACAGATCCTGTTTTGTGGGTTGTCCTCAGAAATCTCGATCAGTACACAGGACCACTCTCATTTTCGTAAGGACACAGGCAGCCACTCTGGAATTCTGGGAGGCCCCACGTTTTGATTCAGGAAGTAAATACTATAAGGCCGATGTGTAGCAAGGGGTCCCGGTCTTGAGATACACTCTGTCAAAGTCGGGGAGAAAGAGAGAAAGGGCAAAGTTTGCATTTTGTCCAAAGATGCTGTAGAACACCAATGCCATTTCTCCTCTTTATTTTTAAGATGCTTTTAACTCCAGATAACAGAAATTACAACTCAAAATGGCTAAACAATAGGAGATCTTGAGCAGGTTCAGGCATCATAAGACCTGAAGCTTATATAATTTTTAAGGCCCTCTTCATGCAAAATCACACATTTCATACTGGCCTTATGCCACAGAAACATCCTGATTCTTAAGCTTCACATAAAACTACCTCCAAAAATTATTTACAACTCCCATCACTGTAAGTTTAGAAGTAAATTTATAATAGACAATTCAGCAGCTTGACAATATCCTTAAAGATGTATAAGTTACCGCCACAATAAAAAACCCACATGTTGTGGTTTTTTTCTCTGAAGGGTTAGAGGTGGGAGATGCAATAACATTTTCACTTTGGAGGTACTGTCTCAACATACCCCAGACAACGAGACCCCTAAAACATCACTGAAGTGAGAGGCTCCTGAATTTTCCTTGAGTCTGTCTCTAAGCTTCTGACACATCTGTGTCATCTAATAGACTTGAAACTTTCTGCTCAACAAAGTCAATCAGCCTGACTTAATCAATACAATGCTTCAACATGAGTTCCTGAGGGGTGGTGAGGAGGTCAAGTTTCCTGCCACTCAGACTGTGCAGAGAGAATAAGAAATCACAGGGCTCAGAGATAAGACCAGGAAAGCGCAAGAGAAAACAAATGGCTTCAGGCAGTCTTTACTCATCGTTACAGAGGCAAGGAGCGTTTGGTAGACAGACAACCGTACGCCAGGCCCAAGATTCATGTTCATTCATTCCAGAAAAGAGACCATCGGAGAGACAGCAGCTATCATTGGAAACATCCCCAATTAAGTCTTTTTTTTTTTTCACCCTATGCTATGTGACTAGTTTTTGCGGGGGAGAGGAGGGAGCAGTGGGGTTTTCCTTTTTTTAAATGTAATCTTTATTTTATTTTTTTCCATTACCATTTAGTCCCCTTACACCCCATTCCCCTCAGCAATCACCACACTGTTGTCCATGTCCATGAGTCCTTTTTCCTTTTTGCTCCATCCCTCTATCCCCTCATCTCCCCCACTAGCTGTCATCCTTCTCTCTATCTATGAATCTGTCCCCACTTTCCTTGTTAGTTCAATTTGTTCATTAGATTCCATATATGAGTGAAATCATGGTATTTGTCTTTCTCTGCCTGGCTTACTTCACTTAGCATAATGCTCTCCAGGTCCATCCATGCTGTCGCAAATGGTAAAATTTTCTTCTTTTTTATGGCCGTGTAGTATTCCACATATAAATGTCCCATAGTTGTTTATCCAATCATCTACTAATGTATAATTAGGCTGTTTTCATATCTTGGCAATTGTAAATAATGCCGCAATGAACATAGGGGTGCTTATGTTCTTTCAAATTAGTATCTTGGGTTCCTTCGGATGTATTCCCAGAAGTGGGGTCTCTGGGAGAAAAGGCAGATCTAGTTTTAATTTTTTGAGGTATCTCCATACTGCATTCCACAGATGGCTGCACCAATCTGCATTCCCACCAACAGTACAAAAGGGTTTCCCTTTCTCCACATCCTCACCAGAACTTGTGGTTTGTTGATGCATTGACGGTAGCCATTCTGACATGTGCCAGATGATATCTCATTGTGGTTTTAATTTGCATTTCTCTGACATTAGTGACATTGAGCATCTTTTCATATGTGTATTGGCCATCTGTATGTTTTCTTTAAAGAAGTGTCTATTCAGGTCTCTTGCCCATTTTTTAATTGGGTTGGTTGCTGTTTTTTGGTGTTGAGTTTTGCAAGTTCTTTACAAATTTTGGATATTAACTCCTTATTAGATGTATCAGTGAATATGTTCTCCCTTTCTGTGGATTGTCTTTTGATTTTGTTGGTGATTTCCTTCACTGTGAAAAACTTTTAGTTTGATGTAGTCCCATTTGTTTAGTTTTTCTCTTGTTTCCCTTGTCTGGGGAGATATATCTGAAAAAAAAATTGCTATGAGCAATGACCAAGATTTTGTTGCCTATGTTTTCTTCTATGATTTTTATGGTTTCGGGTCTAACATTTAAGTCTTTGATTCATTTTGAATTTAGTCTTATATGTGGTATAAGAAGGTGATCTAGTTTCATTTTTCTGCATGTATCTGTCTAATTTTCCCAACACCATATATTGAATAAACTATGTTTAGCCCATTATACGTGCTTGCTTCCTCTGTCAAATATTGACTATAAAGTTGTGAGTTTATTTCTGGGCTCTCTATTCTGTTCCATTGATCTATGTGTCTGTTTTTATGCCAGTACCAGGCTGTTTTGATTACTATGACCTTATAACATAGTTTGATATTAGGCAGCATGATTCCTCCAACTTTGTTCTTCTTTCTCAGGACTGCTGTTGCTATGCTGGGCTTTTTGTAGTTCAATATACATTTTTTGAAATATTTGTTCTGGTTTTGTGAAATATGTCATTGGAATCTTGATAAGAATTGCATTGATTCTATAGGTTGCTTTGGGTGGTATGAACATTTTAATGATGTTAATTCTTCCTATCTATGAACATCATATGTTCTTCCACTTACTGTATATTCTTGTTTCTTTCTTCAGTGTCCTAGAATTTTCTGAATATAGGTCTTTTACATCCTTGATTAAGTTTATTCATTTTGTAGCAATTGTGAATGGGATTGTTTTCCTCATTTCGCTTTCTGTTAGTTCATTATTGGCATATAAAAAAGCAACTCGCCCTGGCAGGTGTGGCTCAGTGGATTGAGCATGGGCTGGGAACCAGAGGGTCCTGGTTCGATTCCCAGTCAGGGCACATGCCTGGGTTGTGGGCCGGGTCCCCAGTGAGGGCCATGTGAGAAGCAACCATACATTGATGTTTCTCTCCCTCTCTTTCTCCCTCCCTTCCCCCTCTCTAAAAATAAATAAAATCTTTAAAAAAAAGTAACTGATTTCTGGATATTCATTTTGTATCTTGCTATTTTTGGGGATTCATTTATCAGTTCTAGTAGTTCCTTGGTGGAATCTTTGGGGTTCTCTATGTACAGTATCATGTCATCTGCAAATAATGACAGTTTTACTTCTTCCTTTCCAATTTGGATGCTTTTTATTTCCTCTTCTTATTTGATTGTTGTGGCTAGGACTTCCAGTGCTATGTGAATAAGAGACGTGAAAGTGGACATCCCTGTCTTGTTCCTGATCTTAAGGATAGCTTGTAGTTTTTTTCCATTGAGTATGATGCTGGCAGTGGGTTTGTCATATATGGCCTTTGCTATGTTTCTGTATGTTCCCTCTATTCCCACTTTGCTATGAGTTGTTTTGTTTTGTTGTGTTTTGTTTTGTTTTGCATAAATGGGTGCTGATTTTGTCAAATGGTTTTTCTACATATATTGATATGATCATGTGTGTTTTATCTTTCATTTTGTTTATGTGGTGAATCACATTTATTGATTTGTGGATGTACCAACCTTGATTCCTGGAATAAATACTACCTGATCATGGTGTATGATCTTTTTGATGCATTGCTGTATTTGGTTTGCTAATATTTTGTTGAGGATTTTAACATCTATATTCATCAGAGGTATTGGCCTATCATTTTCTTTCTTTGTAGTGTCTTTATGTGGTTTTGGAATTGGGATAATGCTGGCCTCATAAAAAATAGCTTGGAAGTCTTCTCTCCTCTTGAATTTTTTGGAATAGTTTGAGGACAGGTGTTAGTTCTTCTCTGAATATTTGGTAAAATTCCCCTGTGAAGCCATCAGGTCCAGAACTTGTTTGCTGGGATTTTTTTTATTATTGCTTCAATTTCATTAGTGTTATTGGTCTCTTCAGGTTTTCCCATTCTTCCTGACTGAGTTTTGGGAAGCTGCATGTTTCTAGGCATTTATTCATTTTGTCCAGGTTGTCCAGTTTGTTGGCATATAGTTGTTCATAATATTTTCTTACAATCCTTTGTATTTCTTTGGTGTCAGTTGTTATTTCTGTTCTTTCATTCCTGATTTATTTATTTGGGTTCTTTCTCTTCTTTCCTTGATGAGTCTGGTTAAAGCTGTCAATCTTGTTTATCTTTCCAAAGAAGCAGCTCTCAGATTCATTGATTTTTATATCATTTTTCAGATGCTATTTCATTTATTTCTGCTCTGATCTTTATTATTTCCTTCTACTCACTTTGGGTTTTGTTTGTTGTTCATTTTCAAGTTCCTTTAAGTATGTAGTTGAATTGTTTATTTGAGCTTTTTCTTGTTTTTTTTTTTTTTTTGAGATAGGCCTGTAATGCTATGAATTTTCCTCATGTGATTGTTTTCCCTGTGTCCCACAGATGTTGGATTGTTGTCACCTCATTGTCATTTGTTTCAAGGTATATTTTGATTTCTTCCTTGATCTCATTGTTGATCCATTTATTGTTTAATAACATGTTTTTTAGTTTCCATGTCTCTGTGCGTTTTTCAGTGTTCTTCTTGTGATTGGTTTCTAGTTTCATAGCATTGTGGTCAGAGAAGATACTTGATATGACTTCAAGTATCTTAAATTTATTGAGGCTTGTTTTGTGTTTTAATATGTGGTCTATTCTAGAAAACGTTTCATGTGTGCTTGAAAAGTATGTATATTCTGCAGCTTTGGGGTGAAATGCTCTGCAGATATTAACTAAATCCATTTGATCTAGTGGGTCATTTAAGGCCTCTGTCTCCTTGTTGATTTTCTTTCTGCAAGATCTACCCATTTTGTTAATAGGATGTTAAAATCCCCAACTATGTCTATATTTCCGTCGATCTCTCCCTTTATGTGCACCAAGATTTGCTTCACTGTGTAAATATGGAAATGCACCATGGATTATCCAGTGGCATGAAGCATTTTCTGCCAATTTGTGTGAGGTTGAGGGTTGTCCTCACTTCTGGTCCAATTCTCACACTGCTTTTGCATCATACTACTGTTATAGAACAGACCTGTGGTGGGGGACAAAATACTATTACGAATGGACCCCCCCCCTTCTCCAGGAGTCCCCGTGTACTAGGTTTGCCTAGCCCACCACCAGGGAATTATAGCTCTCAATGTCAGAGATTAGTGAAAAGGAAAGGAATTATTTATTCAAAAGTTATACAGACTTAGAATAATGACTTAATGTCTTTATAAAGATCTCAGAGCCCCTTAAAACTCCCACAAACACACACAGTCCTTCCCTTCCCCATTTTGCCCAGTCCGGGGTACCTTATCCAACCTTATCCACCACGATCTCTAGTTAATCCAAAACCACATGGCACCTCCTCATGGCCCACCAGCAAGAGTCCTTTCACCCCTTTCCTTCCCACAGCATCTTTCCTGCATTCTTCCAAACTGCTAAGAGAGAGCTCTGCATCCCTGCTACATCTTGCTTTCCAGCTTCCTTACCTGCACGGCAAAAGGAGCCCCAAAGCTGCGTGGTTCTCCCTTTCTCACCAAAAGCCACGTAGTCCCCTCCTAGCATAGCTGCTGCACCTGGGTTTAAATCCCAGCACCAATCTTCCTCTGCAGCCCCATTTCTGACTCCTCCCACAATCGGCTACACCTGCCAGCATTCCCTTATTTTTCTAGCTTTTCTGGGCTGCCATAGTAAGTCAGGTACATGTGGCTCTGTAGGGTGGAGGGAATCATTTCCAAGTTCTCATACAGGTGCTATAAGGGGGAAGGGGATTGCCTCTCAGTTACATCATGGGCTGAAGTCACTCCCATTTCCCTGGCTCAGAGCAAGGTCACAGCTATTTAGCATATCCATGAAACCAATTTAAAGTTATAGATATGTTAAATGACCATGCCTGAGGTTAGTTGCAAAGCTTGCTATGCAGAACAACTCTCAAGGGCCCTGCTCCAAGTGTCCCATCTACCAGTTCAGACCTGTGGGGGGTGAGGACATCCTATATTTTAATATTTCCTGGACACCCTGAGTTCTGGACGCCCTTACAAATCCCTATTTGCCCCCCCCCCCGAGCTGCACCCTGTTACTTTTGTTTCTTTTTAAATTTATTTTATTGTCTACACTATTACAGATGTCCCCAATTTTCCCATTTTGCCCACCTCCACCCAACCCTCACCCCCTATGTCCTACCTTCGCTGAGGCCATAACCACACAGTTATCTGTGTCCATGGGTCATGCATATATGTCCTTCAGCTAATCCCTTCACCTTCTCTCATGAAGCCCTCTCCCCCTGCCCTCTGACAGCTGTCAACCTGTTTCATGTATCCATTCCTCTGTTTCCATTCTGCTCATCAGTTTATTTTGTTCATTAGCAAGTCTTCATGGTATTTGTCTTTCACTGATTGGCTTATTTTACTTAGCCTAATAATCTCCAGACTACTTTTCTCACTTTTTATGTATCACATTAAATACATTGATTATATAAATGACTAGATTAAATTGTCTCCAAGTTAAAAAAGGCCCTACTAACCAGATCACATGATAATCAATCTTCTACCTTTGGCAATGGAGACTGTATAAATTCCATGGTTATGTGAAAGTAGGATCATTTTTTGCAATCCAGAGGTTCTTCCTCATAGCTAATGAAATTGTAAGTTTGGTGAGTATAATTTTATCTCCTTTTACAGGAATATTTTAAAAGAGCCAGCTCTCATTGATTAATAATTATTTTCAAAGTTGGGTCATTTCTGATTCTGGTTTTTGCTCTGATAAGTCCTATTCCTTTAGTGTCTAAGGACACTTATTGTCATATCTTGCTGCTTCCAATATTACCCTTAGATAAGATAAGTGAAGGTGTCCTGGGTTTGGAATCATAAGACTAGAACATTTTACTTCTGCCTTTTGCTATCAGGGTGACCTTGAGCAAGTCTCTTCATCTTTGAAGTCCTCAAAATCCTCAAGTGTAAAGTGATGCTGGTTAAACTTGGTCTTCCTAACTCATAATGTTTTGTAGAGAATAAAATGAAATCTTATACATAAAAGCTGTAAAAATGTAATATAATAACAAAAGTTATGTTATCGTTAAGCATTATTTAAATATATCCTTCCCAAATCTACTTTGCTTCCTCCCTTCTGATTACCTGTTGCACTCAAGCTGATTATCTGGTAAAAGTTCAGCAATGATCGAGTGCCAGCCAAGTGGTGGACCTTGAGTAATAATTAAAGAGCTAAATATCTTCCAAAATTAATATTTAAAGCACAATTAAAAGTTGTATGCGTTTTGTACAGACAAGAAGTGCATAACCATCCAGTTACCTGCCTTGTCATGGACCCTTCCTGGGGAACAGAGCCAATGCAGCCTCTCTGCACACAGATCCTGTGGTCTGCACCAAGTGCTTGAGAAAAAACCTTAAACTTTCAGTTCCTTCAATAACAGAAAAATGGGTATCACAGATACTCTCCCTTTGCAAAGAATTCTAAAACTAGCCAAAGTGTGTGAAGCAACTGTTTCCGGCATTAAACAATAAATTGTGCAGAATTGGAATCCTTAAGGGAAGGGAAATCTGCAAGTTAAACTCCAGTGCCTGAGGCACTTCACAAAACAAGGCACCAGGAAGTGAGTCCAGGGAGCACCATACTGGGTGCAGAAAACACACACCAGAGTGCGGGGTTGCTAAAGTGGCCGGCAATTGTCGGACAGGGTAAGAGAGAAGAACAAACCGTACAGAGAAAGGAGCTCCAGAAATATGCATGGGGTCCTGTTAAGTCTTTGGCCAAACACTAAGCTATATTTGCATTTAGAGAAATTCCATAAAGCCAGGTAGAATATAACTACTGGGGAACTCTGAGCTAAACAGAGAGTTTTCCCAATTCTGGGAGATGTTGGACCAAAGAGAATAGAGAGAACCTGCTGAATACCCAAGCATTCAGTTGAGACTCCAGAAAATCTACACCTATCTGTGGCTGCCACAGACTCCTCCAACGAAACCAAAACCCAAGTTCCAGCATGATCAGGCTGGTCCACCAGCAAATGTTCTCCCTGCTTTAAAAACAAAAACAAAAGACAGACTTATCACTATTTAAAGGATACAAAAATCTAGACTCTCAATAATATAGTCTGGCTTACAATAAAAAAAATAATAGACATACAAAGAAACAAGAAGACATGACCTACAATCTAGAGAACAAATAAGCAACAGAAACATATCCCAAGTTGATGGAGATGTTAGCATCAGAAGACTAGAACTTTAAAACAACTATTATAAAACTGCATGAAATTCACGGGAAAATATTGGATATAATGAGTAAATACATGGGGACTCTCAGCTGAAAAGGATACCATAAAGGAAGAGTAATGGATGTTCTAGAACTGAAAAATAGAATATCTAAGGTAAAAATGTCACTGATTAGGCTTGATAGCACATTGGACACTGCAGAGAAAAAACTGATAGTCTGGGCCAAAAGCGAGGGGACTGCAGATCAGCACCTACGCGGTGAGGTCAGATGGAAAGACCAAACTGACCCCATCAGAGCTCGTCTGGGGGTCAGAACCTCCAAGTCAGATTTTCTGAATCTTGGCACTATTGACATCTTGAGCCAGATAATTCTTTGTTGTGGGGACAGTTCCATGAATTTTCAGATATTTAGCTGCATCCAGTTGTGACAACCAGCATGTCCCCAGACACTGCTAAATGCCCTTGGGAGGGAAAAATTGTCCCCCCCGGTTGAAAACCATCACTTTAAGTGAATACAGAGCAATAGGTCATTGGATTTCGGGCTACCCCAAAGATTTCTCTTGTCATATGAACACATAGCATTCTGTTCGCACTTACAGATAACTTATAATCATTGTTGACTTCAATTTTCCCTATGAGAATGTAAATTATTATCTAGGAAGATAGAATAATATGAGTCTTATTCCCTACTGCATACCCAGCATCTAAGCCTTGCACCTTGAGTGAATCAATGAAATAATGAATATTGAGTTTTAGCTCTGGCTTGGTATTCAGAGTGACTACATAATGCTGAGGCAGTTTCTCTTTTATGTATTGCCTTTCAATCAACCCCTGCATATATACGCTTTTTCTCACCACCTGAAATAGTCTACTCAATATAAATTTTCTACTGCCATTGGCTCTCAGGCCTCCCTGCTTCTCAGGAGAGTAACGGATTCACTTGTTCTCTTTCTTTACAAAGTAAACTGACAATTGTTGAAAAGCATCTTACGTCCCTTAAAAGCCTATCTTTCTACTTCAAACCCTTGTACATATCTTAACTTCATTTTTAAACATTTCTACAAAGTGTTTAAAGCTCTGTATTGTGATGATATTAGTCATGGAAGCAGACTAAAAAGAACAATGTAAAAATACCATTATCCATATTTTGCCATGTATAATGCACACAGTTTCGCCCAAATTTCTGAGGGAAAAAATAAAGATGTGCATTATACATGGGTATAATAATTACATACCACGGGCATAATAATCCCATGTATAATACACACAAAAACCGTGGGTGCTCATTATGTGTGGCAAAATGTAGTGGTACTTTAAGGTGGTAGGATTATAAGTGTTTATCAGGGAAAATGTGTTGTGAAATGACACAACCTACTATAAAAGATTGTTTAAAACTTTTATGTGAAATTTCAAATGTAATCAAAAGTACTTAGGATATATGACAGTCTTGTTCACCAGCAGCCAGCTTCAATGATTATCAGTTCACAGCCAATCTCACTGATCTGTACCTACGCCAGCTTCCTTCCCCTGTGCTATTTTTAAGCAACTTACCATTTCACCCTTAAATAATTGAAGACATATCCTAAAAGAGCTATTTTTTAACAAAACCATAGTACTTTCTTCACATCTTAAAAAGTAAACATATTTCCTTAATTTAATCAACCCCCAGTCAGTGTTCAAATGTCCAAGATTCTGATGATGTAAGTGACTTTTGTTTTTACAGTTTATTTGATTGAATTGGGATGAAATAAGATTCACACAAAGCAATTGGTAATTCTGTTTTGAAAATCTCTTTTAAGTGGTAGATTTTCTTGTTCTCCCCATCCCAGTATCCTCCTCTTCCTCCCCCATTCTTTCCCCTCCCCCTCCCTCTCCTCCTCCCATTCCTTCTTGCTCTCCCCCCTCTTCCACTCTCCTTCTTTCCTTTGCCATTATTTGTTAAAGAAACTAGGTTGTTTGTCTGGTAAAGGTTTGTTCCAAACTTTTCTTTTTGCTGAAATTTTTAAAATGCAAATCTTACTCAGAGATTTGTATAAACAATTTACATTTGTGGGATGTTTCACCTATTCCAGATTTGGCTCACATTTAACTGGCAAAGTACATTTCTATGGTGGGCTATCAAAAGACATATTTGTTACTGTGATTAGAGGGTTATGCTTTGGTCTGAACTTTTACATTTCTCACACAAACACACGAAAAATCTAAATTATTGTTATCATGAAGAACAGGGTTAAATCAAACAGATGTATTTATTTTGTGAGCTATTTCTAGCTCCAGTTAGGAACGGGTCGGTGGTGATGCTTTCTCTCCCCGATGCCACACATCTGCGTCCACGAGCAACATTTGTGTGTTTGACAGCAAAATATTAGCCCTGGAGACTTGTATTGACAGAATTTTATTTCATCTTCATTTAGTAACTTAATCGCCAGAAGACCAATAGCCACACGATTTCATCTGACACTCACATCACCTCAAACTTGACCAGAAAATGTACATGGTTATTTGTGGTAACTCTTTGCCCATTCAAGTGCATGACAGATTTTGACTTTTCCTCGAAGTTTATTATGGGCAACATGTCACAATACATGCAAAAAAAAAAAAAAAAACAAAAAACATAGCAGAGGTAGATTGTTCCTTCAAGGACATTTAAATACCAGGCTTCCTCTTCTTTATTGCCTGGAAGATAACATATGCAGGCTTGAAATGGCAGTTGTTTCATCACCGAGAATACAGGAATGACCAGTGTGTTGATTAATATATCTTCATTTGTTTTCTGTTAGTCTGCCCTGGACTTGGAATAGACAATAGACATATGGCTTGATTTATAGAAACAATAAAATTCATAATAAGGAATATTCTACTTCCAAATATGGTTAATATTTTGGTTTTAAATTCAATGAATGGAAATGTAAACATATAATTTCTAGTGTGAAAGTAATATGTGGTTTCAGCCAAATCAAGACAAAAAAAAATGTTTTATCTTGTTCAAAAGTTTTTTGGAACCAGTCAACAACTTCATATTTTTACCCATTGAGATTTAGGTTTGTCTTTTTCATGGTTAAAAATGCACTGCTTGGCCCTGGCCAGGTGGCTCAGTTGGTTGGTGCGTCATTCCCGTACTACACCAAAAGGTTGTGGGTTTGACTCCCAGTCTGTGCACAAACAGAGGTTGTGCTTCCTTTGATGCCCAGGGCCCAATCAGCGGGTATAAAAAGTAGTGGATCAATGTTTCTTTCACATCAATGTCTCTCTCTCTCCCCCTTCCTCTTTCTCTAAAAAAAAAAAATCAACAAACATATCCCCAAGTGAGGATAAAAAAATAATAATAATTTTAAAATAAATAAAAATGCACTTTGGTAAGAGAGTGAATCATAATCCCTTAAAATTATAAACTTCATATATATCAAAGATTTACTCGTTACAAGTGTTTATAAAGTGATAAAGAAAACTATTTTTCCCTGGCTGGTGTAGCTCAGTGGATTGAGCACGGGCTGGGAACCAGGCCGTCCAGGTTCGATTCCCAGCCAGGGCACATTTTTAGAGAGAGGGCCATGTGAGAGGCAACCATACATTGCTGTTTCTCTCCCTCTCTTTCTCCCTCACTTCCCCCTCTCTCTAAAAATAAATACAGATAAAATCTTTTAAAAAAAAAAAGAAAAGGCATTCTTTAAAAAAGAAAACAATTTTTCCCTAATTTTGAATTTGCAATGATTTATATTTCATATTGTATATTTTGGAATGAATACTTTACAAAAACAAAATATAACCTTTAGAATTATAATTTAGTAAATGCTCTGAGTTGTCACCAAATCTAACAAATAATGCTTTCTGGCATTGCTAACTGCTGCCTATATAAAGGGTAGCTATCAAACAGGGTGCATTATGACTGGGAATTATGGCTCCATTGTGTCTTACGGATTCATTTCTTCCACATTTGGAAAGATGCAAAGCTCTATAAGAAACTCAGCAAGCTTCAAACTTCACCAACAAGTAACTTTAATGAAACTTCTAAGTAATGCTTTCATTTACTACTGAGAAATTGACATCTTAGTCTTAATCTTGAACAATAACTTGTTCTCAAACTAAAATTTTGAAAGTCTGAACAAACTATATCCTTAGGGAAGAAGTTATTGGAAATCAGAATTAGTGTTGTTAAAATAAAATCAGCAGGATCCTGGCTGGTCTGGCTTGGCTGGTGGGAGCATCCTCCTGTAACCCAAAGGCCCTGGTTGTTCCCAGTCAGGGCACATGCCCAGGTTGCAGTCTTGATCCTTTGTTGGGGCACGGTGGGAGGGGGGGTGCGTGCAGGAGGAAGCCCATTGCGGTTTCTTATGTTGATGTTTCTCTTTCTCTTTCTGCCTCCCCTTCTCTCTCAAATGAAAATAAAGTAAACCTTTAAAACTAAATAAGTAAAAGCAGTAGGAATGAACTATTTACATTATTAATTTTGTTCTAAGTTCTGATTTTAAAAACTGAATAAAGCCTGAAGCCCCAGGTCAGTCAGTAAATTGGTCACTACAGCCCACAGACCACCTTCCTCTGCACCAAAAGTTAATTCCGACTGAAAGAGGTGAAGGCGAACCATTTCTCTCTGCAGGTAATCTGAACTCTGGCCACTCTTCCTTACTAAATGTGAATTTGCTAAGTCTGATCAAAAAGAAGGTGGACCTGGGTCAGCCACTTTGCTATTTATAGTTTCAGGATACGTGTTTCCTGGACAAACAGGAACATTTATGTAAGCACACACAGATACAGACACAGGTTAGATAGTAAAGAGGAAAAATCACCTTTTAATATTTGTTAGAGGGGAGAGCATTGTTAAGGTCTTCCATCGACTATTAGCTATGTATCCTTCTTCATCCATTTCTGCCACCTCTAACTTAATCTCTGAAGTCATACTCTCTTTAAGGATATTCTGTTTAGTAAGCTCTAACAGCTTTGTCATAAATCAAAGTTTATTGATGATTCACCTCCTGACAAGTAATCTCTTGAGTGCTTAGTTTAGAGCATTTCCTTTTGGCTTCTCCTACTTAATCGCCACCACTTCAGGCTACTCAAACAGGCAGACAGCAGCTTCCTTTTCCTGCCTGTTCTGTAACTGCTGTGCCCTCCCAAATTAGACCTCCACGAAGTCATTGCAGATTCTCATTCCGTCTCTCCTCCTTCTCCCGCTGACCAGTTCCATCTTTCCACAGAATACTTCTTGGTTCAATGGAAGTCAGAGCGCACTGGCATGAGTTAGCAGGTGGGACAACCATCTAGGTACTTTCTAACTGGAAGTATTTTATGGCTTAGTAATTTTCCTCACCAATGTTCACTAACTCTTCCACCGGTAACATCATGTCACTTTGAAAGTCTGGAAGGATTACATACTGGGGTTTTAAGGAGTTCAAACAATTACTGAGAATAAGTTCAACAAGCAAAGGCCATTTTCTGCCCCTTATAATGATTACTGACCTCATTCTATTTACTCAATGAGCATAACGCTTTCAAGATCCGACTGAGCCCCCTCCCAAAAGTTACTGCCTGTAAACTAAGGAGCATGTCCCTCCGTGCGTGGGCAGCAGTGTGGGAATGTGGCCAGCGCCTGGGACAAAATTTTCCAGCCCGCTGCGATATTCAGGGAGAAATGGCACTTCTGCCAGCAGCTCAGACTCAGAATCCACCCAACAATGGAATTCCAGAACTATCCACATCTTTCCGAAGTCACAGATTGGGGCAGGGGTAGGGACGTTAAGAAAACAGAGACGTAGGGATTCGATCTAATGATCGAGGGGCCGGGACCTAAAAGCCCTGCGGCCCCAGGGCGAGGAGACGGCGGAGGGCGACGAAGGGTGCGCGTCCTGGGGCTGCTCGTGGACCGGACCGCCCTGTCCCCAGGACCCTGCGGTCCGGTTCCAGGCGGGGGGCTCGCCCCCCGCCCCCCCCCCACCGGTGGGCCTTCAGCTGGATGTCCCGCGGGGCCCGCTCAGCCACTCGCCGGCCAGCGGCCGCCTCGCCGGGGCTCTCCGTCCCCCCACCGCCTCGGGGGCCTCCGAGGGGCCCCTCGGGTCACTGGCTCCAGACACTGACAGCCGTCAATCCTTCCCCGCCTTGAAATGCGGGTTCTGGTTGCCAAGGAAATTGTCGCCTCGCCCTTGAGGTGCCCCAGCCCGTCTCCGCCCTTCGTCCCGCGGGGTCGCAGCCTTTCCCTGAGCACCACAAGGAATAATGCGAAAGTGAGGCGGAACCGCACATTCAAACTGGGTCCCGGCCCTTCTCCACGTTCTGCGCACGCCGCCCCGGGCGCGGGAAGGCAGTCTTTGGGCTCCCCCGGGCCTGTGCTCGCTGCGCGGGTCCACTGTGGATTTTCCTCCGTGGCGGGGCGGGGCGGGCGCACGAGGTGGAGGGAGAGGAAGGGACCCACCCCCCGGGCCAGCCGGGCCTCGGGGACGGCGGGCGGGCGCCGAGGCAGGTCCCCCTCCCCGCCCGCGCCCCCGCCCCCAGCCTTTCTCCCCGGACGTGGCCCCAATGCAGCGGGATGGCGGGGCAGAGCTGTGAGCTTGTCTGGCAGCTTCTACTGAACAGCTAATAGTATAACAACCGGTCTTTGATAAATCTGAACTAATTACCCCTCTTAATTAAAGTCTTTAGCAGTTGTTTCACTGTTTTGGCAAGAAAACAGGAGACTTGCAGTCAGAAAACACGAGCGCCCAAGCTCACAGCGGAGCTGCTGATTAGCACTCGAAGCGTTTCAAGGACCTGGCACCCGCCGCAATTTGTTTTTCATCCATGTTTCCTCCTTGAATGGAAGTATATTCATCTAGAAACACGTACGCATGCCTCGAAACACGGAGGCTGTCTTTGCCAGCTGTGTACACGTCAGAATGTCCCTTCAGGATGCAAACGATAACTGTCTACGCGGTATGATTGCAAATCCTGTGGGGGTGCGCGTCACACCCGTCTCCGGGATGGGCCCCCCCTCAGGAGCACCACGGGCCCGTCAGACGGCCCAGGACAGAGACTTGGGTCTGTTACAAAACTCCACATCTTCTATCTCTGAACTTTATAAAATTGCATTACTTTGCCCAAGTCATTCCTGTTTGAAGAAACTCGTATATGCTCTCGGTGAAGTTTTCGGAAAAAAACCGTTAGGTGATACCAACACAGAGCTGAACTCTGCTAAAGGAAGAAGGGCTAGGAGGTCGGTCAGTGATCTCTCGCTGAGCCGCATGAACGGAGCGCGGAGGCTGCTGATTAAACACGCACATTCCAAGGATTTATTTCCAACAGTCACTGAATCAATTTTCACGTGCAAGAGTCAAAACCAAAATTCAAATTCATCCATAATGAACCGCACTCATCTGATGTGTATGCGTGTGCTCAGTGTGGAATGTGCCTTCAAACGTACACTCAGCTATGCGTGTATATATAACATACACACAGTGTTTTGTTACTTCAGGGAAAGAGGAAATGATTATAAACAACAGGCAGGCATCTGGAGACCACAGAATCAACACAATGGAAGTATATACAATAATAAAAGGAAAATGGTGCAGCATTCCTGGGTAGGATAATACAGATTTCAATAAATACAGCAGAAAAACTGTTTAAAACAAAACAAACACCATCTCTCCACCCGAGATGAAAAGTCCAAATTTAAAAGTCAGAGAAGCAAAACCCCCAATGTTCATAAGTGTTAGTGCCTATATATTAGAATATAATACACAAAAACATTTAGCAGGTGCATGCAAGAGGCAAAAGGCGGGGAACTCAGAGGCTTCCTCCGGTCGGCGCCGACGTGTGGGGCCCAACATGCGGGGCCCAACGTGCCCTGGGTTCTGCAGACCAGCTTGGATCCGGAGGTCCAGCTCTGCTCTGCCCGAAGCCTCCGTAGTGGGGACCCCCGATGGGTCTGGGAAGGGACTTTGGCCTTGATCACTGGTGGCTCGGGCGAAGCCCGGGCTGCAGGGGTCCAGGGGGCGGCAGCTGGGCCGGCAGCGGCTGCAGCGTCGCGGCGGCGGCAGGCTGCTGCAGAGTGGGCGGCGGGTCGGCGCCCTGCTCCCAGGCAGCCGGGCGGGCTGCTCCCACACTGCTGTCGTGCAGCTTGCGGACGTGCTTCTTGAGGTCAAAGTTCCTGCAAAATCCTTTGCCGCATGTAGGGCAGGTGAAGGGCTTCTTGTCGTTGTGGGTGTGCATGTGAAAGGTGAGGTTGTACACCTGGTGGAAAGCCTTGTTGCAGATATTGCACTTGAACTGCTTCTCCCCGCTGTGGGTCAGCTTGTGGTTTTTGTAATTCCCTGCAAAAGACAAATGGCAGGGCTGTGGGTCTGAAAAGAGAGCTCGGGAAGGAAGGAGTGCAGGGTGGAAGGACAAGGAGGCTGCCAGGGCCGGGACAGCGGCTGCTGCAGGGCTGCAGTTCCCTGCCTGCACTTTTCTCCCCGGGTCTAGCTACAAACACCAACGATGAGGCCCTTCCCTCTACGTTTTAATATATATTAATTAACCCAATTATCTAAAACGGGAACAAGTGGGTAAGAAAAACGCCCCATCAGTATATGCACCCTGCCTTTCTGTAATACTAATCAGACCTGTGGGTAGGAGGTTGGGTGGGAACGCATGCACCAGCAGATGAGCTGCACTTTAAAAATCGTTTTCTAAAATAAGCCGAAACGACTAGGGTTTTCGGTAAAACTACGGCGAAAGACATCTCCCTGGTTCGATACCTTTTTGATGAAATCCTTTGCCACAGAATTCACATATAAACGGTTTGTAGCCCGCGTGTATTCTGGTATGCGTGTTTAAAGTGGAACTTCTGTTAAATGCTTTGCCACACTGGTTACATTTATGAGGTTTTTCCTAAGTGGAAGGGAGGAAAAGCAAAGAGGTTAAGGTATTTTTGCTCTTAAGTGGAGTCCTGCAAACTCAAAAACACAGGAATGCGCTCCTGCTTTTAAGCAGAACAAAGGCAAACAGTACATGGTATTTCCCTGTGTGCAGCTAGCACATTTTAAACAAACCTTATGCTAAAAAGTAAGAGTTTACCGGCCATTTTCTACAAACCATTCCGAAGTGAACCGGGTGAAATCGAAACGCAAGAACACACCTGGGTGTGAATGATCTTGTGCCTGCACAGAGTGCTGGCTTGCCGGAAACCCTTTCCACACACTTTGCAAACGAAGGGTCTGGCTCCCGTGTGCACCGGCATGTGACGGGTTAAATTATAGTGCGCGTTAAAGACCTTCAAGTGAAACACACATAGAACAGGTTAGCCCAACACGTACTTGGAAATCAAATCAAATAATTACAAAATAAAATTTAAAAGGAAGGAAGGGAAGAAAGGGAGAAAGGGAGACCTTTCTTTCTAGTACTTGCCTTTCCACACACTTCGCAAGTGAAAACTTTGGGTTTGGTATTAGGAGAGCCTCGGCTGAAGTCAGAGGTTTTGAACGCGATTTTTTCCGACAGTAGCTGGGCGCTTTCTTTCATATACTGCTGCAGCTGAGTCGGGGACAAGTCTTTGAAAGCTACTCCCGAGGGATACTTCTCCACCGCCGGAACCACCAGTTTATTCCTTTCCGCTAAATACGTTTTTGGCTGCGGGTGCAAAGGGGAACTGAGGAAGTAGGAGGCCACCGGGTGGATGTTCACGCCGGCCGCCGAGTGGCACGGGCCGTCGCCTCGATTCAGGTAGCACAGGGCGCCCATGGCGTGGAAGGAAGAATGGTTGACCACGCGCGGCCTCACCAGCTTGTACTGCTGCAGCGGCAGCGCGTCGCGGGCCAGGTCGCCCTTAAGACTCAGTGCGCAGTTCAGCAGGTCGCTGCAGCTGAACGCGGGCGCTGCGGGTGCCGCCGCAGAGGCCGCCGGAGCCTCCAGAGTCGCCTTCCGTGGCTCCGAGCCCGTCATTCCAGTTTTGGGGCTCGTGTCGTACGCCACAGGCACGAAGGGGATCATGCAGGGGATCGACGAGTTAAGATGCAGAGAGTGCTTGGAGTCCCCCTTGGGCGCGACTCCCTGAAGGAAGTGGGGGACCGGCAGGGCCTTGGGCTCGGGGGTGCGCGCCATGATTCGCTCGATGGAAAAAGCCAAGGGTTTGGAGGCGTTCATCACGTTGCCCCGGGCTGGAGCGGTCGCTAACATTTTGGCAGTCGCGTTGTGGCAGCTACTGTCCATGTCTGAGTCGCCAGCGTCCGTCAGCCGCGACCGGGCTGCGCTGTCGTTGCCTCGTTCCCTGCTTGTCACAGACCTGCGGAGAGGGGGACGGGCACCGTCACCACCAGCAGCCGCCTCCGCCTCCTCCTCCCCAGCATCGCCGGCCGAACCTGCGTGCCCAGCCCAATGGACTCCTGCCAGCCCATCGCAGAGTTCTTGGCGCACCAATGACTCGGGGACAATCACTACTTATTTCTATCAATAGAAAGTGTTGTGTCAATAACGCAGCCAAGATCTCGCCAATCGTTAACTTCCAAGAGGAGAAGGTAAACTAGATAATTGCTCAATTCGCTTCCAACAGTCAACAGGAAAACTTTTTTTTTCTCTGCAGTCGGTGACTACTTTTCATTGGTGAGTGAGGTTCCCCCGCCCAGAAGAGGCGGGGGCGCTGTGCGCCTCGCGGGGCACCCTCCCCTCCGCGCACACGTTGCAGGGCGCACACTTCGCTCCCCTACACCCCCACCCCGCCTCCCACCCCCCACCCCTTTGCTTTTTCCTTTGGCTTTTTAATTCTCAATCTGTTTAACCAGGCTTTAAACGCCAAACAAATCTGAGATCAATTTTCTCGTTTAGCTCTAAGTGACATCATCTGAAATCATTGTGCACGGGCTAAATAAGGAAACGGAGTCTAATTCAGGGGCAAACGCCAGGCTATATTTATCAAACTCCAGGCTTCAGAAAGCGGCGGCCAGGAAGCCACCGGCAGCGAAATTTCAGCTTTTCCCGCCTGGTTCCGGGGGGCTGCAGCGGGTCCCGGGTCTGAGCCGCGCCGTCTCCTCCGCGACTCCCTCTCTTCCTCTAGGGCCCGCGGCCGAGCGCTTCCGGCGTCCCGCAGTCCCTGCGGCGCGCACGGAGTCTGGACCGTTTGGAAGACGCCAGCAGGTAACTGGCCTCCGTGAACGCCCCTGAGAATTAAAGGCCTTGGGAGGCTTGTTATGTGTTTGTGTTTTTGTCAGTGCGATGCCGTGACACGCGCTCCGTCCACAAAGTTGAGGAGGGGATGCAAGCAATAATTGGTGTCACCCCGAAAGAAACCTCGATTGGGGCCGGAACCCAGCCCCGCAACACACAAACACGCGCGCGCTCTTTCCTGCGTTTCCAAGAGAGCCCGGAGAGAGAGTATTTCCATAAGTACTTGCGCTCGCTAGCGCTCTCTCGGAGCATTTTAGATTCTGAATGTGGAGCGGAGAAGGGAAACAACTTATTGATTTCCTCCCCCAGCCTCCCCATTGCGGGTGTCCGCACGGCTCCTCAAAGCCGCGCCCGCGGCGGCTGGGCAGCGTGCGCACCGCCCAGCGGCGAGCCCCGCCGCCCGCCTGCTCCTGCGTTCCGGCCGCAGCCTCGCTTCCGCCTCCCGGAGCGCGCGGAGACCTGGCTCCTGCACCGCAGCGCATCCAGGCGGCCTCCGGGCGTGGCGACCCCGCCACAACTTACTGGGAGGAGCGGTACAGTAGGAGAATGTAAGGTGTGTTTCTGGAAGACTCCAGTGACTGCGACTCCAGCTGCGCGGGTTCTCGCCGCCTAGGCGGGCGCGGCCCGCAGCGCGCGGGGAGAAGCGGCGCGCGCCCTCCTTGTCCCTCCCCTTTGCGAGCGGGCGAGTGTGCGGAGTGTGGCCCCGAGGTCAGGTGTGCCAGGGCCAGGCGTGCACTGGCGGCTGCAAAGGGAGAACCCAGCGGCCGCGAGCCCCCGCCCGCTGGCGGAGTAGGGCAGGACCGCAGACTCCAGCAAGGGCCTCGAGTCTATCTACCGGGTGAGTTACCCCCCAAGTGGTGCGTGTAGAACAGGCGGTGTCGGGTACCAGACACCGGGCCAAGCGGGTGTGGGCGCCTCTGGAAGGGCTCTGCAGTGGGAGGCTGGACGCAAGCCGATTAGAACCCCTAGGATTTCTGAGTCCCTGAGCAATTACACCAAAAAAAAAAAAAAAAAAAAAGCGAAGTCTGAGGAAATCGACTTCAAAATAATCCCTCTTCCCTACCTCATTGCCCAGCACTCGCCAGGGGACACTCACTCTGGCTTTCGTGAGGGCCGGCCTCACCCCGGGCCGGCGAGCAGAGAGGGGTGGACACGAAGCGAGCCTGGGCTGGAACTGCGCCTGATGCTCCAGGCCGAAGCCGAGCAGCCGCGTGGGTGGGTGGGTGGGGGGGGGGAAACGAGCTGCCGGGGAAAGGGCGGGGGCGGGGAGGTTTGAGTCCTTTTGCAGTCGGAGGTGAAGGCCGCCAAAGGGCAGGGTGGGAGATGCGACCAGCCTTACAGCAGGCCTCGCAGAGCCTCGGGTCGGGTCTCGGGATGGCTTCGGGCTGTTGGGACAGAAGCGGCGGCAGAGAGAAGCGCAGCGAGAGCCGAGCGCAGGGACCGAGTCCGCCAGAGGCGCGGCGCCCGCGGTGCCACTTCGGAGCGGGGCCTGGCTCGGCCGCGGCCACCCGGGGTGCGCCCAGGCTGGAACCGTCCCTTCGGCTTGCAGTTGGGTGCGCAGAACCGGCTCCTTCTCTCCCCGGCGCAGACAAAGAGCGCCGGACGGCCGCGCTCGGGGAAGGGGGCGGGTCGTCCCGCGACAGATGGGTCGCGGTTAAGACTTTAATTGCGGCCTTTGGGGAAGGATCAGGTTTCCCTTCCTACCTGCCGATTCCCAACCTCGTAAAATTCCCCTCCGACTGCACCTCTGCGACGCAGGCCCAGGTTTAAAGAAAAAGCGAAGCAGCACCAAACCGCGGGACTCGGGAAAACTTGGAGCACCCAGCTGATCTGTACGACTCGCCGCTGCCGCAGCGCTACCTGCCCCGCCGACTGAACGCCACCAGTTTGTTCTGCGTTCGTCGCCGGCACGTCCCTCTCCCCTTCCCCCGCCCCCGCTCCCTTCCTAATGGCAAGGGCCTGGATTTGACCCCAGTAATTTCTCCTTTTCCTGAAAAGGAAAGTTATTGCCTAAGGGTTATAATGTTTTGTATAGTTAATATTTCAGCACGGTGTTTTTTTCACCAGTCTTTATTTGCCTTTTTGACAAGTGTTTGAAGGTACGGTGTCATTTGAGTAACAAATATCGCAAAGTAGCAGTTCTGCGCGCCCTTTAAAACAGACCTGAGTTTCCTAACCCTAAAGACTGCAGAGGCGCTTTATCAGTCCAGGTCTTGATGTTCCAAGATTTGTGGATGAGTATTTTCCCTTGAAAACCTAACCTAAAGCAGGTGTTAACTTAAAAAACAAACAACAAAAAACCCTTCTGTTAAGTAAAGATTGTCTTAGACGAAATGCAAAATGTACTTTAGGAAAGACATCAAATTGTCAATCTCTCCGGTCTTCTGGTTGTTTTTTCTCCCAAACACACTGGAAAAATTACAACAACAAAGCCCACCGTAAAAGCAGAGCAGGTGTAGAAAATTTAGAAGCTCCTAAAACGGTTCAGCACTTAAAAATTGTTTATTAAAAATGCAAGGGAACCATGTTTGGGTTTTTTTCTTGTTTGTTTTTTTAATGGCAAAACAACTTGGTTATCGTTTCTTTGGGTTTTCTTGAGGAATCCTCTAATTCCCCCTTGTTTGGTCAGAGCTCATGATTAAGGGCCCCCCCCTCCCCAAGGAGGGAAAGGCACTATTTATTTGCCCTCCGTGCCTACTTAAGTCCATGTGAAAGACAAGTTTTAAGTGTGTGCTTTTTGTCCTGCATGTGATGTCGCGAGGGAGGCAGGGCAGTCCTTGATGTGAAGAGACCAGATAACGAACTCCAAGGCTAGACCTTCCGAGAAAATTTAAAAAAGCGCTACTCCTCCAAACCAGTTTAAAGTCCTCTTTTTACTAGAGCATCTACTTTTGATTTTAGTGCTTCCTAAACTATGCTCTAAACTGTTTCTCAGGAACTTGAATAATTTCCACAGGCTTTTCATTTGTGTCCAGTAAATGCGATTTCTGGTCTAGATTATGGCAATCTGACTTAATAGGCAACTTAATAGAGCCCTCCATTATCGAATAATCCGTAATCTTTAATGTCTCCTTCTTAATAAGTCATGAAGTACTATTGAATTTTTAAAATAACAAGTGAATTGGTAAATACTATAATTTAGCCAAGTTTCTGCCAAGTGCATTAACTCATCCTTGATCATGTTTTTAGGATTTTCAGGCCTTTCCAACACCCACAACTCCTGCCTCTTCATCACAAACAACGGTCTGTTTTCTCTTGGCTTCCTATTAGTACTTCGAGCTACAGGAGGGAGAAGAGATTATTCTTCTGAGGAATCCCCCCTCCAGGCACTCAGAAGCATCCACACTCTTTCCTGTTTAATAAATAGCTCCCAAAGCAATGTACCTTCTTCCTTCCAGAGGAGGCAAAAACATTCCTAAATTCTTCCATAGTTTTCTCAGTTGTTATCTCTGACTGGTCCTCTGTATTTCTTGTGGTGTGTGAAGGAGGAAGGGTGATGGAATAGGATACAAATAGGAAGGGTCTGCAAGATTCAGGGAAAGGGTTTTGAGTATTAGGTAACGAATACACAGTGAGAACTAACTTTCCAGCACTGAAACACGTAGGTCAGAAGCTCAGATTTAAAACTACTACTGTGCTAGCTTGCTTCTAGTTAGTTTGGTAGCAAAAAAACAATTGTTGCTAATTTTGTGTAGCATGTGAAGGGCGGTGTGGCAGGTGGGTGGCGAGTGCTGGAGGAACCCACTTGGCACAGTCCTCCTTTCTTTGGGGGAAGGAAGCGTGGGTTACAACAACTTGCATATTAAGAGCTCCTTTAAACCTAGTAAAATTATTCTTGTCCAAACACCATGTACGTGTTAAATCGGTACATAAATGTACACGAAGAGCCCCACGGGTGAAAACTGCCCACGAGTGGCAGGTCTTCCCAACCCCGATCGCCTGCCCCGGTTGCTTCTGCCACTGCACTAACGCTGGGCCTTCTCTCGCCGCTCCCGCAGGCCGGCCTGGCGCGCTCCCTCCAGCCTGCCAGGCTCCGAATCGACGGAAAAGAAGTTTATACACAAGCAGCCCAGTTTCTGCAACTTATCCCAGGAGCTGCCTAGAAGTCAAGCAACAAAAACCCACAAAGTTTTTCTCGCAATTGACGGGATCGCCGAAACGTAGGAAGTGAACCGTTTGAAGACAATCTCACCCCTCCCCGCCCCCACCGGTCCGCTCCCCTGGCCGACAGGATTGCAGGTTAGTGCAGTCGGCTGGTTAGCGTTTTGCAGCAGCCCCTGGGTAATTTTAAAAACTCATTTGGTGGTCAAAATAAAAACTATATGCAACACCCAGCGCGACTCTTTCCTTGATTCTGCCCACGAGGTTTAGAGCAGTTTTAATGTTATTTTCAAACTTTCTCCCTTATTTCTTATGAAATATGAAATCAAAGTCAATAATAGAGATTCAAATAACATAGAGCAAAGAATGATCTTTAAAAGAATGGAGAAGCAACTAAAATCCCTAGGCAGAAATGTCTGGAAGCCGTTTATAAATTCAGTTACCTCCGGGAAGGGCGGTCGGTCGCTCCCGCCGGGGAGTACGCGGCGCGGACCGCCGGGCCCGCACCCCGCCGCGGCGCGGGTGGGCCTGGCCCCGGCCTCCGAGGGGACCCGCGCGCCCGCAGAGGGAGCAGGCGCCGAGGCGCCCCGCCGACTCCGGAGCAGGTGGCCGGGCCAGAGCCATTTAGTGCAAGCCCGACGTGGAACAGAGAAGCTGACAACTCTCCCGGCCGGGCTCTCCACCTAGTGACTCTTGCTAACGAGTCCCAAACAATTCAAACGCCGCCCGCAAGGCCGAGGGCGACGCACTCAGCGAGACTGCCCGCGGAGACCGCGTGGTGAACGCAGTCGCTCGGAGGGGCCGGGAGCTGGGCGCTCGCTGCGCGGGGCTTGTCCCGCCGGGCCCGGCTCCCGTGCTGGCCAGGTCTCCGGGGCCGGGCCGCTAGCGCCGTGAGGTCGCCGACCCGGTGGGTCTGACCTCGGGCCTCCGAACGGTTCGGGCCCGCGGCCTGGCTAGCGCGCCCACCTCTCCCCCCCGCCCCGGGCCGCACGCGCGAGCATCCAGCAGCGGCCTCAGCTCGGCGCCCCCTCCCCGCGCCCCTGCGCAGGGTAGGGGAGGGGAAACTCCAAAGAGCTTCGGGAGGGGGTGCAGGATCGGGTTTAAAGACCCAGTAACAGATGGCCGAAAACTCCTGTTTGAAAGTGTTTGAACGGAACATTCGCTAATAGACTTGCTTTGACGACACAGGGTATAACTGAAGGGTCATTTAATCTAGATGGCAGGTGAGAGCAACCCGGCTTGACGCTGTGGCACGCCCGAGAAGAAACTGGAGCATCTTTTTATTCGTTTTGCCTGTTATTTTGAGTGTCCCGGAAAACACGTTCTTAAGCTAATTTAAAACGGGGTGGGGGCGGGGAGAGGGCACCTCTAAGCATCCTCTCCAAAGGTTCTGTGTTTTCGCGCGCCCCTCCTCGCGCCCGCGAATTCTCCCAGGCCCGTGGTGTTTCCTGATGGTCCCGGGGAAAGCGAGAGAAGTTTCTAACTAGAGTCTTCTGTTTAAGACGGGTTCCTTCCACCATCCCCTCTTGGCCCACCCCCCAATTTGTCCTTCCATTCCAGTCCCTGACCCCCTTGTCCCGCCCTTCCTTCCCTCTCAAAGCGGTGGCGGGATGCCTGACTCCCGAGCACTGTAACCCCGTGGCCTCGGCCAGCTGGCTCCAAGGTCCTGAAGGGGAGATGACGCTCAGCCACTGGCCGGCCCCCCTTTTTGGTGGAAGCGGGCGCCCCCCTGCCGTCCCCCGTCCCTCCACCCCTCAGGCCTTCTCAGGCCGGATCCTACAGGCACTGTACAGGTTTCAAGAGTTGAGTCTTAACATCACGCTGAGAAAATGCCAAGCAGCAGCTTGATCCCGCATTAAGGAATCTCAGTAACTTTTACAACGTTAAATCATGGCTGTCTTGGGGAAGTCATTTTTCGTTTTTCTGCCCACCTCCTCTTCTTTATTTAAATTCACTTAATTCTTTGAATTCCACGACAGCGGGGCCTGCACTTACAGTCTTCCTTTAGTCTCCAAGAGGAAGAGGGTCCTGGAAACACCTCGAAACATTAAGGGCCGCGCGTCGGTGTTGACCCGGCGACCGCGAAAAGCATCCCGAGGCCCGCGGTGACCTCCAGGGGCAACCCGGCTGATGTCACCAACGCGGCTCCTGGGGCCGGGAGAGCGGCCCTGCGTCCCTCCTGGCCCGCAGGGTCGAGGCTCGGGAGGGAAGCTGGTTCTGGATAAAGGGCGGGGAAAGAAAAGAGGCTGCGGATCATTCAAAGACTGAATGGGGTCCGTTCTGCTGCATGGGGGGCGGGGGGCGGTCTCCTCTACCTAACCCTGCGATTCACAGCTTCTCAGAAATTTACATAATACAAGGGCGTAGATGTAAACCTAAAGGACAAAAATAATAACTCAACAGAACATATTCCATTTTCGCACCATGGGCCTGGATACGTTCCCGGTGCTGGCGAGTTAGCTGATTTCCAGAGCTTTTTACTCATAACAGAGAATAACTGAACTTTCACACCACTATTGGAAGGAGGGACAGAGAAGGAGAAAAAAAAAGGAAGAGACAGAGAAATTGGCTTTAATCACGCCGATTTCGATTTCTTACTAATGGTAGAGGACTTTTAAAAATTAAAAGGATAAGCTGTGTTCAAAAGGTAGTGAAAGTGATAATAATTGGGGTCCCTCACTCTCCGAAGGGTCTGTTTCCCTGTACATTGGGCTGACATCAATGTTTTCTTTGAAAAGCAAAGCCATTACCCTTTGATATTTATGGGACATTGCAATTTTCTATTTCCCCGAATAAGTGAAGGCCACACCTACTGAAAAATAGACTTCTCTATCAACGGGGCTCTAACTGACTGACTCCAATATTCGATAGAGAAGTGAAACGTGGCAGCTACAAAACACACGTGGCTACCGTGGCTGCCTTTATGATTAGAGCACCCCCCCACACACCCTCCCCTCCAACTCAGATGCCACTAGTAAATTCAAATTCTGGAACTCGACTTGCAGTGTTTTCTTAAGGACTCCCTGGAGAACGCAGGGCAAGAGGAAATCCAAGGACAAGGTCTGTGGGTTCCTAATGTCTCCTTATTTTAGCCTGGAGGTCCCACAGCTGTGCAGGTGCCCCATGGCCTTGCCAAGTCCAGTCCCAGCGTGGGTGAGCAGCTGGCCCTCCCCTCTCGTTCAGGTGCAGGGCGGTGGTCACTGGCATCGGAAACCAAAGCCTTTTCTTCTCCTTCCTATACTGTTATTCAGGCTTCCCTTTCCTCTGCAAACCCATGTGCAAAGTTGGCTATATTCTCTAAAATTTGATCCAATCCATCGGTAGTTTGCAGTTGTCATTGTACATTATTTTTAAGAGGTCTTAAGTAAATCTGTAGGGGCAGGAACTTGAGAAAACATCCATTTTTTTTTCAAGTATGTAGTGAATTCAGCTCCCAACTGACCCCCAACTGCTATCCATAAAGGGTAAAATATAATCCTCTTTCCTCTTTCCAGTCCCTGGCTATCCTTTTATTTTATTTTATTTTAAAGATTTTATTTATTTATTTTCAGAGAGAGGGGGAGGGAGGGTGAAAGAGAGGGAGAGAAACAGCAATGTATGGTTGCCTCTCACATGGCCCTCACTGGGGACCTAGCCTGCAACCCAGGCATGTGCCCCGACTGGGAATCGAACCGGGACCCTCTGGTTCCCAGCCCGCACTCAATCCACTGAGCTACACCAGCCAGGGCTCCCTGACTATCCTTTTAATAAAAGGTGAAAGATTTATACTATCTGGAGAGAAACCAGAGTATCCCTAATCATTCTTTTAAAGCTGGGTTCTTCAACTATCTGTTCAGAAAGAACAAATGTACTTCCGTTCTAAGAAAGTTCTTCCTAACTACTCCTACCACCAGTTTCTCCCAGACATTTTTTTAAAAAGATTTTATTCATTTTTAGAGAGGGGAAGTGAGGGAGAAAGAGAGGGAGAGAAACAGCGATGTATGGTTGCCTCTCACATGGCCCTCACTGGGGACCTGGCCCGCAACCTAGGCATGTGCCCTGACTGGGAATCGAACCGGCAACCCTTTGGTTCCCAGCCCACACTCAATCCACTGAGCTACCCCAGCCAGGGCTCTCCCAGACATTTTGACAGCTGGAATAAATGGAACCAATTTGCCTCATCAGCCCCTGGCCAGTGCGCTTCGGCTTGAAGAAGGCCACTCAGCTAGCGGGCCCTCACCACAAAGGACGGTGGCAGTTCCCCTTTGCCTTGATCAGTTTGTCTGTAAAATGGGACTAAGTTAAAGCCCATCTCATTCTTGGGAGGTTTGGAGCTTGAAAAGAGATTTAAAAATAAAACTACACATGAAAAGCTATCACCTCATTTAAAAGTTAAGCTATAAACTTTTCCAAAATATTTTTCAAACAACTGTACTTAAAAACACTTCCCTGTGATTTGATTTCCGGTAATCCACAAGGAAATGAATGCTGCAATACACATACAAAAGACATTTGCTACGTTATTTTCTTTACGCCCTCTAGGACTCTCCTAAACCTCGGGGGTCTGCTCGCCCACATTCAGTCCTGAGTTCCCCCAGGGGACACTTTCTTCTGTGCATTCATGAATAAACCTTTCCCGAAAGCCTTTCAAGTCCCAGTTTGATTAAAGCAGATTACAGCTCTTTAGAAGCAGTTATGCATTTTAAAAATTAACCAATTTTCTGATACACTATCCTAGTAATATGATATAACAGAAACCCTGGCAGTGTGAATGAATGACAATGGACGAGCTTCTTCAATGCAGAAACTTTGTAATGTGTTTTAAAAAATTATTACCCAGCTTTGGGGTGTGTGTGTGGGGGGGGGTGGTTAGGACCTAGCAAAAGCCCTCCCTTGCCACAACATGCCCCTGCCCTGGCCTTTTTCATGTTTCACTTCCCACTTTTTGAAATCCAGTTCTGTTGGGTTCTGATGTTTTACTACATAATCCCTTTTTCATGAACATTTTCTACCTCTCTACCAAAATTTCTTCCCAAACCAACAATTAGTTTACCTTCCTTGGCATTTTAAGGAAACGCTCTAGACAACAAACCTCAGCATTTTAAGTTTTCCTTTTCTGCCAGCCACGCCCCAGAGGGTTGTTGCTTGTTGGGTGTCAAGAACAGGCAGTGTGAAAAGGCAAACCAGAATTGATTTGAAGCAGAAGTGGAAGAAGTCGAACACACCGCTTTCAACCTGGGCAAAGGCACACACTGCCTGCAGCGGCCCCATCAGCAGGCCTGGGCCAGGGCCAGGGAAAGAGCAACGGATCTGCCTGATGGCTCCTCAGTTTGAAATCAGCTCTTCACTTCCTCTCTGATTGGAGAACCACTGATTCTAGAAAATGCAGACAAGTCCAGAATATGTTTACCTGCTGATTTTTTTTTGGAGGGGGGGTCCACAAATAAGCACACCAATACACCCACCGGAGATTGAAGGCTTCGTGGTATGGCGCAGTAGGGGGCGGGGGTGAAACTGTGTTCCCTGGACCTGGAACTTAGGAGCTGCAGGGGGCCACCGTGAAGGAATTACGGGAATGGTATCACGCCCCTTCGCAAGAGACCAGTTTCTGCCCCCACGAGGTGACCACGTGCCTGGCCCCAGCACCGCCAGGGTGCTCATCTCCCGGGTCCCAGACTCGCTGGGTTGTGACGGAGGGGCACCGGGCCTCCACATCGTCGGCGTGGCCCGGTTCCGCACTCGGGGCAGAACTCCAGAGGGTGCTGGCTGTCTCCCTCACAGTTTTGGCTCAGTTGTCCCGGCTGAGGCCACCTTGGAGCGCCCTGCGGCCTCCTCTGCCGCTCTCTCGGTTCTGTTTCGCGTTTCCCAAGGGCTAACTGCGTGCATCTCTGGTCGGAGATGCAGGACGCCATTCTAGGCCTCTCTAAATTTTGGAAAACATTAAGGAACAATGGTTTGCCCTCGGAAGTTTCTTGAATTCAACCTGCAGGGCACAGTCCCTGGCCTGGGACTCCCCTCTAGTGGTGTGGAACTTCCGGGACCACAGTCGTCGGTTCCAGAGCCCCTGACCGACCCACAGCATCCGCACGTGGGCTGGACGGCCGGTCCCCAGCGGCCCCCCCTTCCCCCCCAACTTCAGCTCCAGGGGCTGCTCTGCGCAATGCCGGCAGTTCTGGAAACGGGAGTCGGCTTGCCCCTCCCCGTCTCCTCCTCTTCTCCCATTCCGCCGGCCTGGCCGTGTATATAACCAGCGCACCGGACAACTCCGGCCGGTCCACGGACACGCCAGGGGCGGGGCCGAGGGTCCGCGGAGCTGGCCGGGACCTGGAGGGAAGAACGGCCGGTGAGGCGAGTGCAGCCTGCGTCAGAGGCAGGCCTCCCGCGATTTCTTCTGACTGCAGCCCTACATTAAGAAACAATTAATAATGGCCACAACTTACTACACGCCTCTAATCCTTGCAAGCACCTGCCTTATGGAGAGAGGTCAAATAACTTTCACAGAGCCCACACGCAGGGAAGAGGTAGCTGTCAGGATTTAAATCCAGGCTTTTCTGGTTCCCAGGGCCCTGCTCGGTACGGCGGTTTCTGGGCAGTGCTTTAAATCAGGGGTCTTCTTCATTTGGGAAAAACTTCGAGTCCTTCGCTCACTCCCTCTTCTCTCGGGAGTACACACTCGCACTCCAGTGCCTACTTGTCCCTTAACACAATCACGCAGTGCGCACGGACACAGCCGCGGCAGCTGTCAGTCGTGACTTCTGCAACCCTGGCTCGGAGCTGTACCTGCTCTGCTTCCTTAAGCGTCTTTCCCCGACATCACGGAAGGCAGCTCGGAGCCCCAGGCTGCAGCCAGCGCTGGGAGAAAGCCCGACCCTGAGCTTCCCGCGGGGGCTCCCACCCAGCCACGAGCCTCGGGGCAGTCGCTGCTGCGGGGCCCCGGTCTCCCTTGGCCTCTGCGCGGGAGCCCAGGGCCCTGGGCCCAACTGTGCCGCAAAGTCCTGGGGCCAACTGGCCCTCGAGGGTCTTCCTCCGTGTTTCCTGCCGGCCAGCGCGGACGGCTTGGAGGGGAAAGCAGACTCACGCCCCGCCATGTGCCTGCACTGGACGCGGGCAGGGGGTGGGAGTGTAAAGACAGGTGAGCACTGCCCTCCCGAGCGCCCGCAGACCAGGCCTCCGCATCCCGCACAACCGCGTGGAGGGCTGACGGCGGGGGCTGCGGAGGGAGCGGCGCCCCGCGTGCGGGGCCGACTGGGTCGCTCTGCTGGCGAGCAGATGCCAGGACGCCAGCGGCGCGTGACCATCTCGGAAACATCGATCTATCACCCGCCTTAGGGGCCCGGGCCGGGAATATTCCCTTTTCTGTGTTGGGAGTAAATCAAAGCTACCAGGAACTTCTTGCACTCGCCCCTTCACGTCCATCTACCTAACGGGCGGCGCAGGGGGCGCGGGAATCCGGCCTTGCGTTCTGGGGCGCAGCTAGCGCCCGTGCGCCCCGCGCCCCGGCCTGGGGTCCCCGCGGGTTTCCGCATGCTGGAAAGCAGAGAGCGGCAGCAGGAAAGGGTTTCCCGGCCGCCTGGGCCGCGATGGCCGCGTGGCCTCTTTTCCACGCAAGCACACCTTCCAGGGCCCGAGGACCGCCCCACTCCAGGTTGCCGCAGCGAAGGAGGGCGGTGCCAGGACTGCGACGACCCCAGGGGGCGGGGTGGGAGTCCGGAGACACTTTGCACCCGCGTTTATTGCAAAAGTAGCAGGAAATCCGTTCTCCAGAGCGAAGGACAATGAGCAAGAACGAAAGGGAATTCAAGTGGAAAAATCTGTGAATGCAAGAACGACCCACAGCTGGAGCTGAGAGGTTTACATTAAGCTCTGTGTGGTTCTTTTCCTTTGCGGGAAAGGGCATTATCATGATTTTTCTCCAACAAGTGTCCGGAGAAATTTTCCTTCCAGACGTGTATTTTAACAAACCCACTGCGGCCGGACATTAAACTGTATTAGTTATTTTCTCCATCAGCACTAGCCAAACTGTGCAAAGAATGCACTTTTTCGCCTTTCCCCAAGGTCGTTTAGGACGGCAGAGTTACTTCTTTTGGGTTAAAAAGGATTTTCACTTAAAAAAAAATCTTTCACTGAAAGACTTGTTAGGTTTCCAAGTAAATTCCTTTAAAAAATATTACTTTTAAAAAAGAATAACAACACTTGGCTTCCTCTAATAAACAGATGTTTGGGCATTCACCCTAATAGTTACACATACCAATGAACAATTCTTAAGTCATTTCAAGCAATTTGCAGTTATTTTAAAAAGCATTTCTGGGCAAAAACCCAAAAGCAACTCTTCAGTCCTTTTCAGAGTTACTCTGTATACTTCTCTCTCCACACCTGTCTTTGGTGTAAAGTCATTGGTCCTCACACATGGGGAGCATCTCCACTAGCTGCCTTCACTGTCAGCCTTCCTGCGGGAGCCAGCGGAGGATGGGATGGGAAGGGGCTTCTAGAAATCTGGGTACGGAGAGAAGGGCAGAGGTCACCCAAATCTACAGAGAAGGTGTAAGAGGCTGTCCAGCAGAGAGGGCCGCTAGGCAGGTTAAATAGGTCAAGCCAGCAGCAAGACCCTCCTGCAGGCCCTGAGTACTTTCCACTGAAATGCATGCTTTCCCCTTTATTTCTTAATTCTCTCAGCTAGATATACACATACACATAGTGAAGAGGGGTCACCAGTCAGTCATGCTTTCGGACAAAATGGGACAATCACACTGAGATGAGCTGTATCAAGGAAATAGACATTTTATTTAAAGGAAAAACAAGGGTAAGTAATTTCTAAGCTTAGAGCAATTTGAGCTGTGCAGCGAGCAGCAAGCTGGGGGAGTCTAGGAGAGCTTGACTGGGCACCCGGAGGCGTGGAGAAAGGAGGGACGGAGCCTGAGGGTGGAGACAGGCAAGGAGAGCATCCAAGACAAACTGCCTTCGAAAGTAGCGTCCTAGAGTTTGTCTCTAACCCCGGAAAGGGGAAGAAATCTCCTTCCATTTCCTTTTTGTATCACAGGGTTTCTTATCCCTAAAACCCAGAAGTTGAACCAAAACAATACTGTAACTGAGGAATAGATTTTTGTAGCTGGTCTGAGTACCTAGTAACCATTTATAACATCGATGGGGGAATGAATTTAAAGACCCAAGAAACTGTTTCACTTCCAAAGTATCAGAACTTAAGTTTACATAAATTCAGGGATAACTCCACTTATTTTGCATTAACTTTATATAAACATTACTTATGAATGAATGCAGCAACATGCCAACATATTTTAGGAAAAAATATGAAAATAAAACTTCATAGAGAAATTACAAAGCATAATAATATTATTTATCTTTCAAGACCGTTGCAAGAAAATACTTTGAGGAAAGAAATAATGTGTCAATTGCTAGTTAACTTTACTAGCATTCCTATTATTACTAATTATTAGTTATCATTAATTGCTAATGTTAACAAATAATGCACAATATGTGAGTATGTAGTCAACATCACCTTTGTTATGGAAATATGCTGTTACGGTACCTAAGTCAAATGTGTGTGCCTACTAGATGCAAAAGTGTTAATACCTTACTCATTTATTGTGAATGAGACAACAAAAAAGCAAGAAACCAAACAGAGCCACATTGTTGGGATGTTTGTAATACCGCTGACATTTTTTTTGGCCGCATTTAATCTTTGTAAGTCTAATAAATGCAGAAGTGGTTATGGGTTTTTATTGCCTGCAAACTCGTACAAGAAGGAGTAAAGAAAGAACCAGTATGTTGATGGCGGCACACTCACTAACCCACACTTGGGGATTTGTTTTACACTGGAAAGAAGAAATGTTTAGCCTGGAGCAAGACACAAGCGCACTGGATGTCTAGTCTATATTTGGCTTTGGCAGTCCTGTAGGCCCAGGAATAATATACCTGCAGACCGATTCCAACTACTAAGTATCAAGGTTAAAGTTTTCACACACAACGCATGACACGTTAACTACAAACCAAACCTTGCACACGTAACTTTAACCAGAGTACAATGGAGCTGGCAGAGAGACCAGAAGTGACTCCTCACAATGTCGCATTATGAGAAACACATACTCCACACACAAGACACTACACTCTGACGCGATTACAGAAAAAGTCAACGCTTAAAAAAAATAGTTCACGTCCCAACCACAGAGCCAGAGCTCATGGTAGGTCAAGCTGCACAAAAAAGGCTGATCTTCTTAAAAACGAACAAAAACAAACAAAAATGGGCATTTTCCCCTTTATTTCTGCTTCCAGGCTTACTTTTTAATGTGTGGACTGAAACGATCATTTTTATTTGGACAGACAATGTGACTACGAGAACAAGGTACAGAGCAAACAACGCCAAGGCCTTCCTTCTATGGAGCTGCAGCTCCTCAGGCCTCCTCCTCTTCGTCGCTGTCTTTCATGGTGATGCCCTGCAGCCCTCCTCCTTCGGACACGGAGGCCGTGGTCTCCTCCACCGTCAGCCGTCTGTGCACGGTGTCGTAGGTCTTACTGTTCAGTGTGCCTTCCAGCACGCCCTGCAACCGGAAGTCCCTGTAGGTTTTCTGGAGGAGGGAGAGAGAGGCGGCTTAGATAACGTACGGATTACATGTACGCAGGAGTAGATGGATGTCAGCTGGTATCTCAGAAATGATGTCGGACAACCCACTCATGGCTCCGGATTGTCAGCCATCTTATTGTATTTCTGGGGAGAAAATGAAGTGAGGGCCATTGGGTGGTTCTAGTCAAACGAGAACCACTCTGAAGAGATCACAATGTGACCATCAGATGATAAATGAGCTTTGCTCCAAAACATTAGTAATTATACAGAATATACTGTTTGGATAATGTGTAACAAAGATAAAAACGATACGTACTTATGTATATTTTTAACGTGAAAAATTCTACTTTTTCAAATGAGGAGCCCTCCCTTTAATACTTAAAAGTACGTTACATTTTATAACATGAATTAGCTTTTTGGGGAAGGTGTGTAGAGGGAGATTAATATTATTATCAGTAAAAGCAGCTTGTATTTTCAGTACTTGTGAATTACAAAATTTGTTTACATGTAACACCAGGTAAAATTTTGTATACAGCTAAATGTCCATATGAATTCTGCCCTTTCCTTTTGAAATTCTGGAAAATGAATTGTCCAATTCTGGCATAAAGCTTTCATAGATGGGCTAATAAAACATGTAGGTATACTTTCTGTGAAGCAGTAAATTATAATTTGGTATGTTGTCTGTTAACAACAGGAGCACCAGCCCTGGCTGCAGAGGCTCAGTGGATGGAGCACCGGCCTGTGACCTGAAGGTCGCCAGCTGGTTCCAGGCCAGGGCAAACGCCTGGGCTGCGGGCCGGGTCCCCAGCTGGGGGCAGGCAAGAGGCAACCAGTCAATGCATCTCTCACACACTGACGTTTCTCTCTTTTCCCTCCTCTCTTTCCTTCTCTCTAAAAGTAAATAAAATCATAAAAAAATAGAAGAAATACCATGTTACTATTAGAACAGTGATTAAAGACAGGTGAAGACTTCCATTCTGCAGAGGCACTTGTAAGGCCGTTTTTGAAGCTAAATATCTTTAGCTATATTTTTCCTGTCCTATGTTAGCTTTCAAATGGCAAGCAGTCAAATTTCAGCGAACTGGCCCCAAAGTACCTGCACATATCAATGTGCACAGATTGCTAGTAACCGTCTTTATTTTTTTGCACTTAATAGACGAAAACAGTCAAATAAGAAGGAATGTTGTACTCAGTCGACCAATATTACAACTCCGATAATCTGGAAATTAACATTAAACGATGCTTGATTTCTTTCGCTCAGCACAGTAGAAAGAAAATATCACACTATTCCAAAGGTTGAGCTAAAAGAGCTTATTCACATGAGGTAGGAAGTGCTGATGGGTGACATCCTATCCCCTTGATAGGCACACCTGGCCCACACACTGACTTCTGGGAAGGAGGAGAGCCATCCCAAGGTAGTGGGCCCAGGGTATTTTCCTATTTCATCTTCCTGTCCTCTTGAATCTGACTTAGGCCCTACGGTGTCACACTAGGTTTCAGAAGTGATGTGTCAAAAGTAAGCATGGAGGGTGAACGTTTTATTTGGATAATCAGGTTATACATAGAATTCACATTGAAAAGTCCACCCATGTTCAAAAGCAAACTGAACTGTGAGGAGCCCTGCATAGCATCTGAAGTAAGTATCTTAGCACCAAGTAAAATTTAGATGCAGAGAGTGGTTTTCTTCTTAAATAATCAAAACGACTTTCATTTAGATTCTATTTTGTTTTAAGACACAGGCAGCCCACCACCCTCATATTCTCCTTCTGAGATAGTAGGTTTCTTATTATTAGGGTAATATGACATCAAAATTTATGGTAGTTTTTGTTAGAACCCATGAAGTGACTCTGACAGGGAAGTTTTGTCTAGGGAATCTGCTAACAGATCTACACGGTGTGGTAACCATAGAGATCTCTGTTCAAGCCTATGAATGTCTGATAGATTAATAGTATATCAAGAGCACAAAATATTCATCTACAGATGACCTATCTGATATAAAGTATTATTGTCCCACTAATAGTTATGTACCTAGTTAGTGAGCCCTATATTTTATTGGAATGACTTTCCTTCAACTGAGCTTAATTATCACTATGTTGGCAAGGACAGATTTGTATTATGGCTATGCAGGCCTGAAGGCTTTCTAATTTATATTTAATTAAGACTCCACTTTCTTATTTTCTTAGCAAGCAATAAGCAGGTAGGAGCAGGGACCCTTGCGATCTCTCTTTCTGTCTTTTTTGAGTTCGTAAGACGTTACTGACCCCTCGACTTCCTCTGCGGCTGCCGGTGAAGGTTGCTTGGCTCTTAGTTAAGGTAAGTGTCTGCCACAGGGTGTTGCTCACTGTCTTTGCCTAGTATCAAAGTCAGCTGATTTATATTAACTGTTTTGAGAGTCCTATGGCCACTGAGGGAGAACACAAAAACACCACTTTGATTATTTGAGGATTGTATTTTTCCCCTTCCCAGTAAATCATTCTGATGTTAAAACTTTGCAAATAGTTTCTTAATCCTAAATATGCTGTAAAAATCTTTTTAAAAAATGATTGATTTTAGAGAGAGGAAAGAAGAGAGAGAGAGAAAGAGAGATCAATTTGTTGTTCCACTTACTGACACATTGATTGGTTGATTCTTGCATGTGTCCGGACTGGGGACCAAACCAGCAACTTTGGCATACTGGGACGACACTCTAACCAACTGAGCTACCTGGCCAGGGCTATTCTGTGAAAATCTCACTAGAATTTGTTCTTTCTTAGTGAGAAACATGAGTAAGCCAATTTGTGTCTAAGTATCTTTGTGGGACGAAATTGACTGTCATATAGATCTAGCTGGTGTCCTGTTCTCCACGGGGACAGGAGAATGACAACGGACTGAGTGGTCGGGGTAAAGCAGCTTGGCTCCTGGGCAGAATGCACTGCTCTCCTGTGACCTGCGGGCCATGTCCAAGTGATGTGGATGGGAGAAAGCCTAGTCAGGGGCCTGCGCAATTCTACACATGTACTATTTAACAGCTCCTTAAATTCACTGGAAAATGATCACTGTAAACATAACCAAATAGGCTGGAAGAATAAGGAATCTATGTGTGAAACTGGTTAAAGCCTGTTTATATTCAAAGTAGAAAAAAACAATTAGAAAACTAAATTATTAATTCATCCTGATTTTATATCATGAATATAATTATTTTTAATTATTAAATAAAGCCCCATGACTTGATTAAATAATGTCAGCCCAAGAAAGCATTGGCTGAGCCTACTTGTGAAAAACAAAACATGGAAAGTCAAACATATTCATGAAATTTAATTCCATATTTATTAGTCTCGACTATTGGTAGCCATAATGAAGACTGTATTAAAATTAAGATAAATTGACTGGCTTAGAGTAAGTACAATGGAAATGTCACCATAAAAATCATGAAATTATTAATTGTTATTTTCTGCTAAAATATTCACTGATGTTTGATTTTTAACTGTAATGATATGTGAATATGAGAAAAGAAATAATTTTCAAAGAAACAAATAATGGGCTTATAAAAAATGAAGATTTTTATTCTAAAAATAAAGACCTTAATCTACCAACTATTACTAGTAGGTCGAATATCTAATTTCTGACATCCTGAACACAGTAGACAGCAGCTTGAAAATATGGCTGATCATAAGGGTGATCAGCTGATCAGCAGCATAGACGGCAACCTTCATGTAGACTTATTTTGGAAGGTGAACACAGATTAACCTGATTCTTTTTTCTGAAAGACAGACTTCATTTGAAAGCCCTCCACGTCACATTTATAGAAACAAGGAAGAAACAATAAAGAAATTAAGATGAATGTGAACACATTTTTTTTTTTAATTTATTTTTTTCCAAAGCGGGGGTAGGATTGTGGGTGGGAAATGGGGGGAAGTGGTGGTGGGGAAATAGAAACAACTGTACCTGAACACATCTTAAGAGTGCTTTCCATTCCTTTGTAAAATAAATAGCCCTGGTAAGAAGTGATCTGGATCAAAGGTGCTTTGTGCAGTGAAATGCAATGTGTTTGACAGCATTCAAAATTGGTGGGTGGCTAACATTTTGTTGGTTATTCATGACTAATCATGACTGCTACTCCTGTGCATTTAGATGAGGTTCTCCTTTCCAGATCTGCCACCTTCGTACTTTGGAACAGAACTTTCCTATTTGTGGGTCTTTCTAATCTCTGGTAACCTGTGTGTCTATGACACAAAAGAATTTGTATTCTAGTTAGACTGTAGAAACCAAGAGAATGACGGAACATATAATGTGGCAAAAACTTCCTTTAATGATGTACCGTTGTTCTTAAACTTCAACAGCTATCAGAATCACCTGGAGGACTTCCTAATGTGAACATTGCTGGGCCCCACGCTCAGAGCTTCTGATTCAGCAGGTCTGAGCTTAGACAACTTGTCAGCAAGTCTAACAAGTTCCCAGGTGATGTGGGTAATACTAGGTCAGAAATGAAACTTTGAGAATCACTGTGTATGGGTGTGTGCATGCATATACACACATACACACACATAAGTATACACATACATAATGTGCATACATTCATACATGTACACAAATAGGCATCTATAATAATTACATGCATGTGTGTGTATACACACACTATATGTATGCACTAACTTGATAAGTGGTACTAAAATGGAAGACAGATCATTTGTTTAAAGCAATAGCTGATTCTCAGTAGCTTAGAGCTTTGTTTTTAGCCATCAGGTAGTTTGTCTCAATTTTAAGAAAAAGGTATACTTGGGGTAAATTTTCTGTTTCCACTAGAATTTACAAAGGATGGAAAATCATGTTGAATTAATATGTTATTTTAAAGCCTCTATACACTAAATATAACATGTATGTTATTACCTTTTCTCTTCAAGAGCCAAGGTCAAAATGGCCTTGCTGAACTGACACGGCATCTGCTCGGTCTGGGTGGCCCCGGCACCGAAGCTGATTACCTCCTACACATAGGAAGGGGCGTGCTTCCAAAGGAACTCAGGCAGTGACCATGTATCACTTTTGAATCAAGATATAACAGAATAAAGGACACTTTCCTTATCCTACTGGCAAATACAGTTCAAAAGCCTTCAGAGTGATATATGATCCTAGTAAATATGGAGGAAATGTATTATGAAAAAACATTTCTATACTTAAAAAATTCACATAAATATGCTAGGGGCTTTAGGTACATTATCTTAAAATGGGATTACTTGAAAAGATATTTCTTCTTTATCAGAGCAAAAAAGATAAGTTTACATTTATTTAGGAATCGAACTGGAAATGGAAATAAACAGAAGCACATCATTGCTGAAAGTGATGTTTAAAACGTACTTACATCCACTCGGTTACATCAAATACAATTTTTTATGTCAATATCTTGCCATTACTCTATAGCTTGCTGGGCAATTCACATCCAAACACATTCTGTTTACCTTCACAATCTTGATGAGTGTCTTCAGCTGGTAGATATGAAGCTGAAGGTCTAATCTGTCAGTCAACCATACACAGATGACTTTCATGGAATTGCTGTACCATTGCTGGAAAGAGGGATGGGGGCAAGAGGGAGGAGAAGAAAGAAAAAAAAACCCTCTGTAATCATTTAACAGATTTGGTAATGACGGGGTAATGAAACACTCTGAAATGACCACAGATCAGCACTTGAAAGTCAATAATGCTATAATTTCCTGTTAACAGAATTGCATGTTTTGCTAAAAAATCTGCTAAATTGACTAGGCTGTTCTTTCCATGAATTAACACTACAGTCTTTCAGCTGTAACATATTCACGGGAAACCGTGTTTTTGCGCTTGCTGCCTGGCGGCCTGCTTTGTAATCTGTGGGTAACAACGGGCACTTAATACCGGTTATGGGACCGAATGGGCTTCCAAACAGCAGGAAAAAACAGGTAAATTATTTTCAAAGGAAAATTTGCCATCAGCCAGTATGTTACATAAAATTCCAAGACAGGTATGTTATGCCGTAGCACATATAGTCAATGGCTAGAAATAACATTTTTAAAGGAGCAACGGCAAAAATATCCACAGCCTCAATCACACATGGATCTACTATCAATTGTTAAGTGTTTGTCAAGATCTTTTAAAACACCCTAAAATAAAAAATTGAGGTCTTAGGCACGAACACCATCAGGATGGATTTTTATGTCTTAGAAGAATCACAAAACAGATGTCAGTTGACCAAATTACGAAAGAAAAGAGTCTGTTTCATTTTGTGAGTGTCTTGGGATGGTTCAGTTTTCTCTGTTTATTACAACTCTCGAGGGGAAAGTGAAATTCTTCTTTAATCTAATCTCTTCTTCATGTATAACGTCTGTGAGTAGAGCAAAAGGAGGAATTTCATTCCCATTTTCAAAAAAAGGCAATCTGCTATTAGTGGCGATATTTTAAGACCGTCAATGACCGCTGTGTGCCAGAGCTCGATTTAGGGGACACTGGAAGAACAGCCCCCCTACTCATTCAGGTAACCATGAGAAATACCCAAGTCCATTCAGCGCTTAGGAAACGACAGGGCTTTTGAAAGAGAAGAAATTGTCTACCTTGTTTGCATCCTCAAACACAGTGACACGACAGATGACATGTGTATGCCTACGTGTTCGGGTATTTGAACATAAAAAAATCTTAAATATCTTCCTTCACATAATAAAACAGTAAATTCAACTTCTAAGGGAAATTTTAAGGGATACAAATAAGTCTGAAATTCATCTGGACTTGTACTAACATTGTTCTAATAAAATTTAGTGCAAGAAATTTTATTTTAAGCATAAATTAAAGACAAATTGGTTTTGTATTCATCAGGCTTATTTCTATTAATTTGTTAGTACACTGAACATATATATATAAAATAAGCTAAGTAAAATGAAGTACTACTGGTTTACTACATGCTATGCTATCAAGTGGATGAAGGAACATGTCAAGTTTTACAAAGGTGAGATGAGGGACTCGTGGACAGAGACAACGGTGGGGGGTGGTTTTGGGGGACGGATTGAAAGTGGGAGGTGAGGGTCGGGTTGGGCACAGGAGAGTAATGGGGGAAAATGGGGACAACTGTAATTGAACAATAAATTTTTTTTAAAAGGTGAGATAGATGATGATTAAAAAAATGTTATTTATGTACCCAATTCTGCACTTTCCTAGTGATTACATTCATAATTTTTAGGACAAGTAAAAGTAGCAGAAATAAGTTTTGTGAAATGAATAAATTCCTAAACTAAAAAATATGCTAATGAATTCAGTACTTCAGCTGACATTAAATCTCCAAATCTTTTATAGATAATCACTTTATTTCTGATGTCATTTAAATTCTATACTTCTTTATTTTAAATTATATATAGCCTCAACTTCTTGAGTTCTATTTTAATACCTGTAAACACTCACAGGTATTGGCGATATTGAATGCGAGTATACTGAAATAAAACCCTCACTCCTATACTACTCTCCACATAACTTGAAAGCTAAAATGTAGTCCTTATAATTTAAGAGTCATATGGCTCTTAAATTATAGTCCTTCTGCAGGGGATAATGAATTTTTCTTTTTTGTTGGGGGGGACAAAATATGATAAATTGTATGAAGTCTAGCATAACATACTAGTTCATCAGTCTGACTGTAAAGTTATTATAAAAAAAGTATATGAGTTTGAAGGACATGAAAATACTTTCTTAAAATTACTCTATATGTATTTTTATCTTTCAAAAATCCTTACATAATTTAAAATTAATTTAACTTCATTTTTATTACATATGAATAATTCTTATGATTAAGTGGTAATCAAAAAGACATCTAATGTAAAAAATAGTTATTATTAATGTGATAATTTCTTTAATACACAGTGCCAAAATTATATTTTAGAGAAAATACATTTTGAAATAAAATGATCCAAAGATAACTAAAAAAAATAGAAAAAGAAGAGAACTATTGCTTAAGCTACTTCACTATCATTTTATTTCAAGGCAAATTTTTCTATAAGGAAAATTCTATAAGAAAAATTATTGTATCTCATAAGAATGCATATCTTTCGGTTCCCATGTCATAGCCTTTTGAAGAACTTCAGCTAAATCAAGCAAATGAAGAGAAAGCAGTCGCTTAACTCAGAGTTTATGTTGCTCCTAAGAATAAGCTAACAAAAATACCCCTCACTAAAACTGCTTCTTTTTTGTATATAATGAAACACACACACACCCCCCACCCAAACAAATAAGCCAACAAACAAAACCACCAAGCAAATCTTTGGCACTTCCCTATTTCTGGAGCAGGAATTGATATATTTCTGTTTCCGGTGCTGAAGTATGGGTAAGTCCCGTTTTTTCATCTTGAGAAAAAAGGTGAAAGGTAGCTTAGCTTCAGTCCTCTCATTCCGGTCCACCCCATCCCCCACCGAACCACACCAACTTCCCAAAACAAAGGGAAAAAAATATATTTGAAAAGGATGAACGTGCAGTAAAGTCCGAATGTCAGAAAATGTCCTTTCATTTTGTAAAAGTTAATTTCATAAAGGAACTTAGTTGACTATTCACTTTTCCCTTCAGGGGTTGACAAGGAAGGGGCATTGCGGCGTACACTGGGGTTAAAGGTGTAGCATTATTGCTTTATTCTTTGCTTTGGAATAAAGCAGTAAATGCAATTCTACATTTTTTTCCTACACCAATCCATGACAGCAGCCTACCACTTTAACAAAAAATAGTTGTTTTTTTTTTCTTTTTGTGGTTCATTCAACTCCTGTAAGGGCATGTATTACTCACTTCATTTTCTTGAGATATCTCTTTTAAAGCAGAAATGAAAGGAAAGGAAAGGCTTGGGCTGACTCTGCGAGACCCCTGTATTTATTCACACTTATTGTGCATGACTGTAGACTGGTAAATCATATTAGCGGCGCGTCTCCTCATCAAGCTGCTACTTGCTTTCCAGCCCTGGGAAGGTTCAACAAATCAACAGGAGCACGGAAAACAGGACATCAGTCTAATCTAGTGTTTAAGGTGAAGTTTTCAAACCCAATCTAAGGAGATCTTTAGAGCGAGCAACAAGCTGAAGGGCTCAGAAGGTGGTATTGACAATGAAGAGTGGTGAAATATTGAGAAGCACAGCACTTGTGCATTTTTAATAACAAGAGGGTCAACGAGGACACAGCTCCCTCAGTGCCAGGAGTTGCCACTGACTATGGAAATTGCCACACCAGGGCTATAAACGCTTGCAGTTCATCAGCTTTCTTAAACACCCTGAACCCCCTCAGCGGACCTTTAGTCTTGAATTAACAAACCAAAGCAATGGAACAGGGTGCAGCCTGAATGGCTGGCATTGATCCCCAACTGTGTCAGCACTGCTACAGGCACTGAAAAACTCTCTCCATTGTCAATAGAAATTGACAAACCTCCTCTCCTAAATAGTGCAGCTGAGCCGGGCGGGATCCTGCAGCTGTAAAGGGCTCCGCTCTCGGGGCCGGGGACCGCGAACAATGGAACAAGCATGAGCTCTTTGTCAGCCCCAGACTCTGCAATTTTCTAACAAGGATTAAAGTTGTTTCTCTGCAGCGCTGGTGAAAAGAGATTTAGCAACATACCGTGCTTTCTTCATGCAAGTTAAAGAGAAGTAGTTAAGGAATTTCATTATTCTGTCAACTAATGGAAATACAAAACAAATATATTAAATATGCACAAGTTCCTTTTTTGCTAATTTATAACATGTTGAGGGTGATTCGATGAAATATAATGCGTATTGCCTGGAAACAAGCACTTCCCATTTATTTTGGAAGTTTTATTTTTAAGAAGTCCAGCTGCTTGCCACCTGGAATGAGGTCTCAATACGTACTAATGCACGGTGACTTTAGACACTCTGTGGCCGATATTCCTAAATCGGAATCACAAGACCACATAGGGCTTATATTTTGCGGCTGCTTCAAGCAAATGATTTCTGTCAGAATGTGGCTTCTGATGATGATGGCAAGGTAAAAATAGTTGCTTTGCTAGGGAACAAATCTGTGACATTTTCTGCTTAAATGTTTAGCTTTTTATTGATTATGAATTGGTAAAACTAGATAATATTATTTTCCCTCTTCTCCAGCTATGCTCGTCTCAATAGGTGAACAACAGGAAAAAAAAAAGAAGCAACAGTTTTTAGCGCACTAAGATATGGAATGGCTAAATTTCCCTAGTATGCACGTATTTCTTCATTTATCTCAAGAGAATCTGTTTATTTTACAAGAACTGAGCCACTGTGTTGAAATATAATTTAGAAAATTTCACCTTAGAAAATATCTACCTTTTAAATGCTGAGTTGAATTAAAAAACATCGTATTTTTGAAATATTGAAGGCTTTGATGAGTTTTGTAAATATAAATGATCCCTAGGGTCTTTTGGTAGCTTTAGAGAGCAACAAAACACTTAGAAACGTCAACACCTGACACTTCCACCAGTATTTTAAAAAGTAAATAGAAATGCCTCCTTAGACACAGAGTGGTCCTTTTGTCAGCGGTTCATGCACTCGACATAACTGAACTTTTGGCCACTCCCCATTTCTAAACATTAAAATGCAAATGTTATATTGATGGTAAATTTGATACAATAATACCAATATTTGATCCCTCTGTTCAAGGCACCCCACTAAAACGATCATATTTAGTTTCACAAAACAGACCTCAAAACACAGCATTTTTAAAGTTGTGTGATTTTTTTATTGGCTTGGAATAGGAAAAAGGTTATATTTAAGGAAAACTTAAATCAGTTTATTATGGTTAAAAATGCAGGCGGTGCTCAGCCCAGCCTGCACTTAGCAGCATTCCCGGAGAGACCCAGAGCCGGCCATGGGGGAGGACAGAGACAGGCCCCTCCCACTGCAGCGGAAGGCGGGGGCAGAGAGCCAGCAGGGAGCTGGGGGGCCAGGAGTGCGGCTCCCTGTCTTGTTACCCTCTGCTGGACGGAGCCTGTCACCCGCTTTCTCTAGGCCTCAAGTTTTCTCATCTGTAATATGAAGGATAGATTTTTATGAACCTAGCTTTAAAATAATAAGCTTTGGATAATCTCCAGAAATGCTATGAGGTTGTATTTGACTGTCAGGGCAAAGGGCATGATTAGACACAACAGAGCTGGTGGTTCTTATCAAAATTAACTAGAGGAAAAAGCCAAAGGGCCATACTTTTTCTTTTCTTTTTAAGAATTTATTTATTTATTTTTAGACAGAAGGGAAGGGAGGGAGAAAGAGAGGGAGAGAATTATCAGTGTGTGGTTGCCTCTCATGTGACCCCCACTGGGGACCTGGCCCACAACTCAGGCATGTGCCCTAACTGGGAATTGAACAGGTGACCCTTTGGTTTGCAGCCCGCGCTCAATCTACTGAGCTACACCAGCCAGGGCATACTTTTTCTTTTCATACACAGCTTAAATATAGCTTTATTTCTCCAAAAAATGCAAGCCTAGAGTTCTAGAACTTTCTATCACCTGTTATTTTGTTTTCAAGTCACTCATTTTGGCCTTTTAATGAAGTACTGACATCTAAAAATTAAACAAAGTATAATGAGGAATGAGTAAGATTTATGAAGAACTATAAGATACAGTTATTCTTATTACTATTATCTTTATGAATTGATTATAAAGGCATCTGATATATTTTTCTTAATTTTCTATGGGTAGTTCAAGTGCATCAGTTAAAATTTCATTTAATGTGTACCACAACCTTGATGGATGACTATTATCATCCCTCTTTCGCACATGGAAATTGAATTTACAGGTAGAAAAGTGAGTTTAGATTAAGCAATTTATCCCTGTTTATATAACAAGTATACGTGGCAGGATTAAGATTTTTATCTTTTATCTAAAGTCCAGAGTCTGTGCTCATGGCTGCCAGGTTGTTCCATTTCTTTGTAGAAAACAGTCTGTTCTGTCAATAAATCTCTGATTCTTTTAAGGGTAGTTTGATACTTCTAGCAGACAACCAAGAACACAACTCTATCGTTCCTGGTGCATCCTGCTGGTCATTCTAACACTGGATTGTGAAGTAATACAGAAGATACTTATCGTTTCAAAGAAGTCCACTACATTTTCTTGCTAGTTAATGCAATCCATATTTCCAAAGGTATTTGTAAACCCAATAATGTAATGTGTAATGTAAACAAACTCTTTCAAGAACCATACTCCCTGTTAGGACAGCCAACCAAATGGCTCTAGTGCTAGGCATCTCCCACGTGCCCCCGAAGACGTTTTAAAGTGCTACACACCCAAATGCTTAGGAATACTGGAAAGGGTTTTTTTTTTCTGTAACAAAACAAGGCAATGTAGACAAAGGTCCTTGGTTCATTCACAAGGGGAACTCAATCAATATTTGTAGCTTTCTTCCTTTAAAAAAAAAAATCACAGAACACAGAGTATTTGATTCATTTCTTTTTTCTTCCGTGTCAAATAACCTCACATTCAGGGTGATCTGTATCTTTAAAAACTCTCCCAGGAAGCCTGTAAAGGAGAGTTCTCGAACACTACAATGTCTGTTAAGAAAGGGGGAATGAATGTAAAAAGAGCTACCACGGGAGGTTTGCATACAGTACCTACCTAATAAGTGCTTGCTAAATGCTGAAAAACTCTCCTCCTTTTTTTCTCATACTTTCCCTTTTTAAGAATGTCTCAATGTAATAACCAAGATATTTCCGGATGAATTAGATCCTTTTCAGTTACAAAACAGAGGAAGTTACAGAACAAGGTAAGTTCTATAATTTGGGAATCACCCAAGCTCTTTTCTACTCACCACTACGTCACGAATCCAAACTCCCTTCATTCCAAAATGTCCTGACAGTAATGTTATTAAGCCTACCTCTCTCCACACTACCCAGAGGGTTAAAATCAATACTGTTCTTCTGTATTCATTACCATCAAGCGGGGAAGTACTTCTGTACATTTATTCTGCGCTTCTTTTCTTGATGCTAAAGAGACTAGTGATTAAAAAGTGAAAATTTCAGATAATCGGTTGTTATCAAATGATGCACATTAGTTTGACGAATCTTTGAAGTAAAATGAACAGAAGGGTCAGTCCAGTAATACTGGTGTACGTACCAGTTTGGGGCACAGACATAGTCTATGAGCAGTTCATTTGGGCACCATGACCTTTTCATATGGGCGAATGACTCACTTTGATTATGGTAGATACAATTTTGGTCAGTATTGCATTTAATTCAATACTGTAGGCTCTCTGTGTAAAAATATAAAGCAGACTCCACAAACTGCAACTGAACAGCACAAGTTTGTTTTAAGTTAACTTAGGTCTGAGAATGAACTATTAGCAGGTGTCTCTGCTTCAGTCTTATAGAAAGTGGGAACAATCACTCCAAAATTAGTTTTCGAGAGCGCTGCAAGGACTGAGCAAATAGCTACCGCTCTGCCTCTGACTCGGCGCACTCCCACGGGAAGCATTTTCAGCAAACAGAATGACCTGCCGCTCGGCTAGATGCTGGGCTTCTCTACATCTGTGGTTTCTCCGCCTGTCCCTCCATCTCGACTTTTATGCCCAGGTACGTTTCCCTGGCCAGATCCACGTTGACCTTTAAGTCAACCATTATTTCTGCTGTGAAGCCAACACTATCTCTCCCTTGGTAGAATTAGATGCTCCCAAATTTCCTGCTTCTAGAACTCTGCACTGCTGTCTCTAAACATCACACAAGGAGCTGTATACGTCTGCTTCCACGGGCTGTGGGTATCCCCAAGGCAGCAGCCAGTCTTATTTTTATTGAGACCTCCAGCCCTTAGCAGAAGGTCAGGCACACCTCACGCATTGCACATTTGCTGAAGGACTGAGCGCTTTTAAACAGCTGGAAGTATAAAGCACTTCATACGGAACAGTGACGGGGCAGCTTTCCCACAGCAAAAGGACAGAAGAACATCAGAGTCAGAATAACTGTTGACTTAAATCATATTTCATTCATAGAAAAGTAACTTAATAGATGTTAAAGTAGTAGAAATCACTAAAAAGAAGCAACTGAATTGGGCTAAAGAAATTTAACACAGGGCTAAAACACAGCTTTAAAGGTGACAGTCTACTTGGCGACGGTCCCTGAGCAGACCAGAGTCTTCTCATTTGCACACCTCGCTCTGCTTCCTCCGCAAACATGTCTGACAAACCTGATGTGACTGAGATTGAGAAATTTGTTAAATTGAAATTGAAGAAGACAGAAACGCAAGAGAAAAATCCACTGCCTTCCAAAGAATCGACTGAACAGGAGAAGCAAGCAGGTGAATTGTAATGAGGCCCGCGCCGCCAGTATGCACTGTACATGCCACGCCACTGGCTTCTTATTTTACTTCTTTTGGCTGTTTAACTTTGTAAGATGCAAAGCAGTTGGATCAGCTTAAGTGACTGTACTGCCCCTTTTCACAGCAGAACTACTGACAATGAAGGCCGTGCCTGCCCCTCCCGTCCGCCTGTCTGGCTGGCAGGGAAGGAGAAGAACTTGACGTTGGTGACGGGAGAAGCTGGGTTGGGGGGACCGTGAAATCTGGAGTAAAACAAGCTGGTCCAAGGTGTCCTGCAGGCTGGAAAATGCAGTTTAATCAGAGTGCCACTGCTTTTTGTTAAAATGATTTTAATTATTGGAATGCACAATTTTTAAAGTATGCAAATAAAAAGTTCTAAAAGCCGCAAAAATAAAGGTGACAGTCTCCTTTCATTCAGGCGATGAACTAAATAAAGGAGGAAGCACTGCCACTAGTAACCCTGCTGTCCGTGACCACACACGGGTGTCGCCATCTATACACTGTCCCACAGCAACACGATGAAGCTACATGCTCAGCTCTGGACTGACCTCCGGAGTCTGTCACACAGGCGGGGAGCCGCCTCTCCAGCAGATGCTTGGCGTACGGGCAGCTATTCCTGGGGGTTAGGTGGGGCCCTGGGGCACGGCTGGGGTATGGCTAGCCGTGTTCCCTGTGCATGTTTTTCTTTAACAGACGTGTCCTGGGTGCCTTCTACATGTGTTGGCTTATGAGCCCTTCTGTAAAAAGGGCAGAAAATTATCATTGCGGTGGCATTGTTGACATCAGTCTGAGGGAACATTATACCTCTCTGGGGAGCTGGTGTGTGCTTGGCTTTTGAGCAAAGAAGCCCTGAAGGGTAGAGAGGGGAGGGTGTGCCCGTATCTCACCGTCCTGGCACTCGATACTGCGCGCACTGGAGCTAGGCACGGACTTTTCGTTGGCCCTAGCTTTTGGCAAGTGTTCAGCCCTCCACGCGCAATGGGGAGAGATAAACCAACAAACACATTTCACAGGTAATCACTATTATCTGTTTTGAAAGGGCACTGCGTTTTTGTTCTCCATAGCACAGCCACTAGAAAAAAATCTGTTTGCACCTACTTTCTAGATGAAATATTTTAATACAGAAATCAACGACTTTTCCCAAAGATGCACCCGGTCATAAGAACGTAAGCTCCCTCAGGGCAGGGATGCTGTCCATCTCGTTTCCCTGCCTCTCCTCTGCCTCTAGCATGGTATGCGGCCTGCAGAAAATGTCCATAAGTGCTGGTTGGATGAGTGAATGATGAACAGTAAGAGGAGTTTCAATTTCCCATTCTAATTAGAATCCTACTGAGTCATTGTGGCAGTGATATCCAATATGCAGGACAAAACCAGTGCTTAACCTTTTAAACCCGACACCCACCCCCATTCCTGACACATAGTAATTGAATGGCGAATTACATTTCTTTTCTGGACCTCATGCATTCAAAACACTGACTGAATGAACATTCTACATTAGTAATCATATCCATTGTAAATGTATAAAACGGGCAGTAGCTGAGGGGGAAGTCAACAAAAAGAGCTGCGGACAATACACAGAACCACATTTACGAGGCAGACCGACAGTATGGGGCAGTGCTATATTTGAATGCACACATAGTGATATGGCTGGAAAGAATCTTATTCAGCCACATTCAAATACTGTATCCTATTCCTGATTCTAAACCCTGCGCATGACAGAGACCACTTTGAGAAGTTTCAAAGAACAGCCACGGAGATGATTAAAGGGCCGGAGAAGAGGCCTACGAAGAGAAGTTAAACGAAGAGGGATTATTTGTCCTGGAGTAGACAAGTATGACAGGGTGCTTAGTGACCGTCTTCACAGGTAGGAAAGAGTATTCCCTGGAGGATGCTGACTACCTGCTTTGGTTCTCTACTGAAAAGGAAAGGGGAAACACTGTTAAAAACAGCATGAAGAACTTAAGTAAGGCAAGGGTCAGAACTTTCTTTATTTCAAACAAAATATTTTGGCCAGATTAAGACAGCAACATTTAGATGGTCATTTATCGAGGGCTGAACTGAGATCAAGAAATTGAGGTCTCTGTCTCAAGTTGAGGTGTTTAAAAATATTTTGAAAATTGTTCTTTTATAATTTCCTCTCACTGCATTTGACAAACACTTTGAATGATGGTTTTACCACAGTAGCTACTTCCTTACACAGATTTCTTTTTAGTTGACTTAGTCAGTGGTGGTGACCTGGCCGACACTGCGGTGCTCACTTGTGAACAAAGAGGCAGGGTGGGCTTGCAGGACAAAGAGGGGTGGCTGACAGGGGAATTAAACCTCCCCCCCAACAGGCCCTGGCTAGTATAACTCAGTGGATTGAGCGCGGGCTGGGAACCAAAGGGTCCCGGTTCGATTCCCAGTCAGGGCACATGCCTGGGTTGCAGGCCAGGTCCCCAGTGAGGGCCATGTGAGAGGCAACCATACATAGCTGTTTCTCTCCCTCTCTGTCTCCCTCCCTTCCCCTCTCTCTAAAAATAAATAAATAAAATCTTAAAAAAACAACAACAACAACAGAAAATGGTCTTAAGGCCATGTGTCCTTTGCTTATGAAGTCAGGTGTGAGGAGGAGGAGAGTAGTAGCTCTCAGTTCTTTGAAAACATCACAGTGGTCAACTGATAGAGATGCTGGCCCCAGGGGAGGCCGGGGTATTCCCATGGAGTCTCTGTGGCCAGCTGCAGTGCAAGCGTGCAGAGTCACCGCGGAAAAAGCAGGCCCTGCATGGAGAGGCCGGAAGTTCCAGACCACCTGAAACGTGACAGCAGCATGAAATCCATGCTGAGAACCTTTTGAAATGCTCAATTTGTTTCTTGTAATCATTTCAACTCTCTTATTACATCAGCAGAGGGAATATTCTAATTTCTTCAGTGACCATTAAGTCTCTGTTACTGGATGAATGAATGGACGCAAACGCGTACCTAATGCATTTGGTGTTCAGAAAAACATCTGGGCGAAAATAAGAGTTTTGCCACCTTCCATTCATCAGAGACAGTTTTACCACTGCTGTTGCTAAGAGGGTTTAGGCGATCAACAATAATTTTTTCCTTTTCAAAGAGAAAGCTCAGATCAGTTCTAATGTGAGCTGTTTTTTTTTAATCTTGAGCACCATTAAAGGTGAGTTAAGACTTGGTGGAAATCTAAAGAGCATCAGTAAATCTGAGCACTGCTCAGCTTTTGAATTGCTTTTCTTCTCCTCAGTTCTTTTAAATGGTTTTCTATGGCAGGAACATTTTTCTTAATTAGTCACAGCTAATTAGTGTTCTGGCATAGACAAGTAATCAGAAATGTCAGAGCTGCAAGGCTACATCTCCCTAATCCTTTGATAATAATTTAGCCTCCTGGGAGGGCCCCAAGCTGCGGTAAGTAGTGACTGACAATAAGGCAAAATTAGGTGGGCAGCCGACCATTAGGATAGAAAAATAAAAAGCACTACCCAGTCCTGCTGAGCACCATCAGGCAACTAACTGCACTGCCAGATGAGGTGCCTGTTTAAGCCTGTGTTGTTAATTAGCTGATTCTACCAGACCTGCCGCATATGTCCAGGTGCCTCATGCAAAGATGTGTATTTCTGGGAAAGTGCCAAATGACAGTTGTGGTTCATGATCACATTTCAAGAATATAAGTAAGAAGTCCACATATTTCTTGAAGATTCTTTTGAATTATCAAAGAAATAAGATCAACAAGCTACAATGCATTTTCTTGTTGAGTTTCTTTTAGGCAATTAGGCACGCTTCTCTCAAGTTTCTCAGGTTCTAATTCGCCAACAGCTCCGATTCAGATGAGGGCCTTGCCCGCTCTGAGCTGCGTCTGGGCTTGCCGAAGCTATTTTGGCACACACCGTACATCAAAACAGATCCTTTTTAAAAATAAATTCTTACACTTACATATAATAACTTAACATTAAAATAAGGATTATTAACTAAAATGAACCAGACAGCTGTAATTTGAGAGCAGAGATT